>JAYMTF010000809.1:0-29907 GCA_036897485.1 Pelargonium nanum | reverse complement strand
ACAAAGCACTCCACGTGGTCGGCTTAAACTTCAAGTGCAATCGTTGTTAGTTGTTCGTGCTATTCAGGCCGGAGGGGAGGATTTCAGTGCCTTCAATTTGATTATTCAATTTGATGGGAAGGAATCTAGTGCATTTGGTTTGATCATTCATGATGCTTTAGCCATTGTGGCTCATCACAGTTTTCTATTTTCGGGTTTGTCTGCGAACCGATTGGCCCACAAGTTAGTTAGGTCTTCAGTCTCTTTGTCAGACTTGTCATTTTATCGCCAAATTTGAAGTATTAATAAAATATTAGTTTTTGCTTTCAAAAAAAATTTGAACTTATGATAAAAAAATTAATAATTTAAACTTAGGGATGACTTCACATTTTATATGTATTTATTGTGCACTTAGTTTTGTACACATAAGTTTCTAAATTATGATGATACAGTTTCGCTCACTAGTTCAACTTCCCACATCCAATCGTACACCCCCAGTGCGCAAGTTAGCGAAGTCCACCAAACAGAGCGGCGAACAGGAAGAGTTCTCCGTTCCCGCTGAAACCCAACCGCTCTCGCCATGAAAGCTCCTTCCAGAGCATCATGGAGCTTCGATCATCTGCTTCTCGTCTACGGCTTTTTGGTACTCACTCAATCTCTGATCTCAATCTGCCTTCTCCCTTCAATTTTGTTGATCTCCGATCCGTCTTCCTATCTGAACTGGAAACTATAGTTCTGTCGCATCATTTTCAGTTCTTTCGCTGCTTTTTTTAGGGTTTTATGCGGCAGATTAGAGCTAATCTGTTGAATGAGCAAACTTAGTTGATGTTTCATTATTTGACGTTCTCATAAACTGGTGCATTTTGGTGTAATTTTTCAAATTCTCTTTCATTGTTTCTATTACTGTTAGATTGTTCACTTCACTAAGCTAATTAATTTCAAATTCCTCGCATATCTGTTTAGAAATCTTGTTTCTTTTCTGCTTTATTTTCAGTTTTAATTTCTTATATGCTGTTATTTTTTTAACTGTGCAGGTCATATTGCATGTTGTTCTTGTTAAAGCAGATTTATCAGATGTTCAAATAATGTAAGATCAGCTAAGTGGATGTTTGTAATGTCTGGACATCACCAGCATATAATTCTTAATCTATTTGTGGTGATCTTTTTGCTGGAATTAATTTTCTTTGCAATTGATAATTTCAGTAAAAGAGAAGGCAAAGCTTATTGGCAGTTGTATGATTGTGAACAATGCCAAGACAGTAAGGTTTAGTTTCTCTTATATTTCTTTCCTTACCTGAAAATGATGTCATTGAAGTCACATATAAATGGTTTCAATCTGTGTATGTTCTAGACGGTTCAACGTGTAGTGTGGTGAATAGGATTCGATATGCCTATATAATTTAAACATTTTGTTGATTTTTCCCCCCAAATAAACTTATTCGAGAAGGATCACTGGCAAGTTCTTAGTGATATTTAGAGGTAGATACTCGGGAAAAGGAACTTGAACCTTTGCTCCATGATAGCCTAATAAATAATTCATATAGCTCAATAAGATGGAACTGCATGGTTACAAAACTTGGTTATAAGTCTTTGGGTAGAGGCTTGGAAACATGGAGTGTTGGCTTGTGATTTGGCTGAAATTATTGCTCTCATCACATTTTATGCAAAAACAAAATCTGTGTTGGTGGGATCGATTTCGTATTCGTTGCTTATTTTGTTATTAATTGTCAACTATGATATTCCTTTATTTCGTAATGAATCCCCCACGTACTTAATTTACATTAAATATAATTGAAGTATATTGACTGTATGGCCAAATGCTGACTGAGCAGGAACACGATGCTACTTTTGCTGCTGGAGTTGGCAATAGTGCAGATGAGGAGGTAATTAGTAGCAACTGTTTTCTCCATTGTGGATAACATCATTAGCCTCGCTTATATATTTTTGTTCCATGCAGGATATTGACATACTTGCAACTTACAGTGACATTTCTGGCGCTATTCGGATTAGTAGAGTGAGAATGAAGGACCTATCTGCATCTTGGGTCTTGGAAAAACCTAGTGATGGAAAACATGACCAGCCCAAGAGTTCCCAGGTTCAGTCATTTGACTTGGGATTTTAAGATAAAGCAATTGATATAAATGAAATTATTATGTCATGTCAAGCTGAGAAAGTCTCAGCAATTACGAGTGCCAAGATACTCTTTTTTACTTTGTTAGCATGAGTGGCTGGTCAAAACTCAGTTATATTTCCTTAGGAATAGGTAATGGCAGGCAATCTCTTGATCTATTCCTCATTTTCAGGTTCTTGAAGATTTACCTCAATCTGGGTTGAAAAATGAGGAAATCGGTGAGCCTTTCGTGGATAATCATCAGCTGGGGGAAGGTGGGAATCAAGATCCTCAAATATCAATAATGAACCCAGTGAAGCACAAGCGTTGGGTAAACTGTCAAATGCATCCATTTTTATTTGTAAATATGTTTTGTACTGTTAGATTTGATTTGTGACAATTCCTAGCCCTTCAGATATTGAGACAGCAAAGGAGAAGTCAGCGGACGACAGAGCTGATTCAACAAGATAAGGAATCTGACAACCAGATGGAGGTTGCTGCAATTGAACGATCCAAAAGCCTGGATACCACGATTAGGGGAAAATACAGTATATGGAGGAGAGACTATGATAACTCAAATTCTGATTCTACCTTGAAACTTATACAAGACCAGATCATTATGGCCAAAGCATATGCAAGCATCGCCAAGTCCTTGAGTGAAAGTACTCTTTATGATTCTCTCATGGAACACTCCAGAGAAAGTCAACGCGCTATTGGAGAAGCAAGTACTGATGCTGAGCTTCATCCGAGGTACTGTTAATTTGTTTTCTGTTTTGAGTTACTGGGCTTAGGTGTGTATTCTTGGTTTAGATGATTATAATTTACTTTCTCCCTTTTCCAGTGCACTTGCTCGAGCAAAAGCAATGGGTCATATGCTTTCTGTAGCAAAGGACCAATTATATGATTGCCTTGTAGTTGCAAGGAAGTTAAGAACTATGATGCAGTCAACTGAAGAAAATGTAAATGCAATGAAGAAAAGAAGTGCATTCTTGATTCAGTCTGCTGCAAAAACAGTCCCTAAACCATTACACTGCCTTCCTCTTCAGCTTGCAGCAGATTATTATCTGCAGGGTCGGCAAAACAAAGAGGATCCTAGCACAGAAAAGCTTGAAGATACATCTCTTTACCATTATGCTATCTTTTCTGATAATGTGTTGGCTACATCTGTGGTTGTCAATTCTACTGCATTGCATGCAAAGGAACCCGAAAAACATGTCTTTCACATAGTAACAGATAAATTGAATTTTGCTGCAATGAGAATGTGGTTTCTTATCAACCCTCCTGCAAATGCAACAGTCCAGGTTGAAAGCATAGACGATTTCAAGTGGCTGAATTCTTCTTATTGTTCTGTTTTACGTCAACTTGAATCTGCCAGAGTTAAAGAGTACTATTTCAAGGCAAACCATCCTTCCTCCCTCTCTGTCGGGGCTGACAATCTCAAATACAGGAATCCAAAGTATTTGTCAATGCTTAACCATCTTAGATTCTACCTCCCTGAAGTTTACCCAAAGCTAGACAAAATCCTGTTCTTGGATGATGATATTGTAGTGCAAAAGGATCTGTCGCCTCTATGGTCCATTGATCTCAAAGGGATGGTGAATGGTGCAGTGGAGACTTGTAAGGAGAGTTTTCATAGGTTTGATAAGTATCTCAACTTTTCAAATCCAAAGATCTATGATAATTTTGATCCGAACGCTTGTGGGTGGGCATTTGGTATGAATATTTTTGACTTGAAGGAGTGGAAGAAGAGGAATATTACTGGAATATATCATCGTTGGCAAGATATGGTAAGGCTTCAATAGACTCCTTTTCTTCCTTTTCCACTCTTTTAACATTTTAAGTTTTGGTCTTGGAAAGTCTTGTGATATTTAAATATTACGGTAGTGTTTGGGTTGGAATTTTTTGTTCAAGAACGAAAATCAAGAATGGAAATGATTCTCCAAGTTCGAATTATGACTTCTTTTGTCATGAGAATAACTTTTGGAAAGGAAATCTCACTCCCATTCCTATTCTTGATTCTCATTCCCTTTACAATTTTTTTAATTCAAATGCTACCTATATTTTGAATGTGAAAGGGAGTGCACAAATTTTGTTTTCCATGATATATATTATTTATTTTCATCGTTTTAGAGGAATTATCAATTATGATTTAAGAGGGGTATGTGATTAGTGTTAACGCACCACATAAGAATGAGGAAGACTGCGTACTTAAATGACCCTCTCCAAACCTTACAATGGTGGGAGCCTCGTGCATTGCCACTGGGCTTCCCATGGTTTTTGTGTTAACGGATTTGATACTTCTATATTTGGAGAGTGTAATGTTCTGTGTTGGGGGATGGTTGGGACTTGAATGGCTATTTTCCTTCTCCAGCTGATTGTTAAAATTCCATTGCTTTCTTATACTAACTGTTATGTACTTGCTCAATGCTTTGCGTATATTGTATACCTGTCAACGAAAATTATGATTCGTACATAGCACTCCTACCCGTTTCAACATGTTATCATACCAGCTATCTGAAAAATATAATGCCTTCTGTTTTTCTTCGTATCCAGATCATGCATTGATTCATGCTATACCAGCTTGCAACTGATGGAAAATTTGTTTTGCAGAATGAGGATCGAACTCTCTGGAAACTGGGTTCGTTGCCACCCGGACTGATCACATTTTACAACCTGACCTACCCACTTGAGCGTAGCTGGCATGTGCTCGGGCTTGGCTATGATCCGGCGCTAAACCAAACAGAGATAGAGAATGCGGCTGTCATCCATTACAACGGAAACTACAAGCCATGGTTGAATCTCGCTGTCGCCAAGTACAGGTCCTACTGGTCTAGATACGTCATGTATGATAACCCTTATCTTCGACTCTGCGAAATTAGCGAATAGCAAATTCATTTACTTCTCTTGTAATCTGAAATTTTTTTATGGAAGGAAATAGATATCTTGATTATAGATTCTTGCTTTACTAGCATAGAGGTCTTGTTCTTTCTGCAGAATATTCTTCTTCTCAGATCTCTCACTTTACATATTTGTGCAACGGTTACTACCATTAAGATACAATCTACTGTTTAATTATTACTTCTATCGGTTTCAAAAGAAGTATCATGTTTCAATTGCAATTTGGTCTGACGCATAGATTCATTTCATAAAAAATATAGTTTGAATGAAATATCTATAATATCACTACAATAAGTTGGTTAATACTTCTTAAATTTGTTACAACTTACAACACATGTGCACGTAATAGAAGAAAAAATATACGATACTAATTGTCTAAGTTCCCGATGTAACTTAAACCTATCCAAGAGTTCGTTGTTATATAACATACAAAAACAAACCGAATAAACACATAGCCATCTCACACAAAGACCCAAAACTTTGATTGGAAAGACCAATTCATTTCATCCGGACTCGAAATTTTGCATGGATGCAGGTTGTACAACACCACTTCAACATCATGTTTTGTAAACTAACCTAACAATACCGTATTTTGCTAATTCGAGTCAATGCAACTCATGAGCAAAATGAGAAAAATATTTTATTAAACTTAACCCAACATATATTTTTTTTAGACATAACCCATAATATATGAAGGTAGACTCACGTCTTAAATAATTTGCTTCAACACATCAATGATAGCTCTCCTACTATAAACACAAATAACTCACCCCACACCGTCAGCAGAGAGACTCAAACTCGAATTTCAAAGAGAATCCGAAGCCTTTAATCCGCTTGATCCAACCTACTTTGATGTTAGTGATAATTACTTAATTAGTAATGTGACATTTCTGTTGGCTTGACTCATCTCAGACTTTTCTACTTCAAATTTATTCTTTTTCTTGTTACTTCATTTTCTTGATAAACATAATGCGAAAAAAAAAAACTTCGCATTGGGTAATGAGTCATCTACCGTATAAATGTTACGTGTCTGTTTGTCTTAAATTAATTACAGTAAAGATTGGCCATTACGTCAACTGCGCGTCACTGCCAAGACTCATAGTTCCTCCATTTCCCTTTCCCCTATTTTGACTTTCGTCACCGTCTCTCTCTCTCTCTAACCTTACCATTTACCAACCAACTTCTACTACTACAACTATCTCCGATTTCACCTTTGTATCTTCCCAATTGCTCGTCTCAATTACCACAATGGTGTCCTCTTGGGCTCTCTTCGCTGCTCTTTGTGTATTCCAGGCAAGAACTCCTTTTCTTGACCAATTTTCCTTTTATATTTCCAATAATTTAATTCACAGAACGCGGTCATGCTTGCTCGAATTGATTGTTTCTAGTTAACCGGAAGGACGATTACTGTAAATTTTTGTGTCAAGAATAGTATTTTTTTTTTTTGTGTGTGTTGATGAAGTGTTAGGAAAAGCTAGAATTTAGTATCCGGAGTTGACATATATAGGTTTTGGGAGAAATCAATCAAAGGTCTATTTTTTGTGGGATTGACGGGTAGTTGTTTGTTTCCGTGACATGTTTTTTGACTGGTTGTTGTGCCCAACTTCTGTGTGCTATTTTGGCTTGGCAACTTCTTGAATTTGGTGGGCTGTATTTTTAATTTTCTTTTTGGGTCTTGAGGATCAGAACTCCGTATTTGGTACTTGAGGATCAAAGAATTGCCATAGGGTGGAAAATGGGCAGAACTAGTTTCACACCACTGTGAAATGAATAATCGGTTTTCCCTTCCATTGTTAAACTGTGTTCAAACTTATGTTTAGGCATGGGGAATTTAATTATGTGTCTTAATTCTTGAATAAGATGAATAAGAAAAGATTTAAATCGTTTACTTCCTTTGGTATTTTCATCATGGACTTCTCCACATAATATGGGGACTTGAGTTCTGGCGTTCTGCAGTGAAAGTATTTGATTGCAAGAAGAGTGAGGATTCATTTTTTGTCGAACACAGTGACTTATGGGCACCTTTGTCGGGGTGCATCAGGAGGAGGGTTGTGGTGTTTATGTGAGCTAGGGATCCTGGATTTGAAGCCAACATTTCCACCTTGGTGCTTGTGATTCAGGCATGTGTTAGGTGTAGAGATGCTATTAAAGAACTAAAATTACATGGTTACATGATTAAGAGTGGGTTTTGGGTTTTTCATTCTGTTCAAACCTCATTGAAACATGTGATCAATGTATCATATATCAGGGTTTGAAGATTAGGGGTTATGTGGAAATAGAAGAACCTGCAATTAGCTTAGCAGGATTAAAGATTAGGGGTTATGTGGGTTTTGCTGTTAGTGTTCTTAATGCCTGTCCTAATATAAGAGACATATCTACGGGAAGATTGGTCTATGGATTGGTGATACGTCAAGGTGTGATTTTTTGGTTGGGAACTCTCAAATTGATATGTATTTTGAATGAATCTTTGTTGATGCTGCCTTTGAAGCTTTTAATGTATTGCTTGGAGGAATAATGTCTCCTGGAATTTAATCTAAACTGGATTTGTCTTTGATGACAAGCATTTAGAAGGTCTATCACTTTTTCACTCAATGGGGAAGCAGTTAGGTGGCAATTTGATTTAAATAAAATGTTGCTAAATTCATTAATTGACAATTATGCAACCGCAATCTTGCTGATCTGGCATCAAATCTTTTTGATGGGGTAAACAAAAGAGATGTGGTTTTATGGAGTACTATGATTGTGGGGTTCAATCATTGTGGGAAGCCGGATGAAGCTATAGCTATTTTTTAATGGATGAACCAGGTGTGAGTGAATCCCAATGCTATTACCATCTTTCTGTGATTCCCAGGAGAGCAAAAATCATTGTCGTTGCATTAGTATATTTTCTTAAGAAAAAGAAAGCATTTGGAATCTTGAATTCAATGTGCCTGCCACAGATTGGTAAATTCAGGGGTTATCTCAAAGACTCCATTGATAATGTCATATTTGAAATTTTGTAGAGGTAGCAGGGTTTTCATTCCTAAATTTGCGGAATGCGTGATGCATTTAACTGTATAAAAAATTGTATTGGAAAATGACAAGTAGCATGTGACTATGAATGAAATTCATGGAGGGATGGAACCCTATTTGTGAGACAGATAATAGTGTTGTTGCATGTGTATAGTTATATGGCATTTGTTTGAGGCTTACAAATATGAAGGGAATGTTGTTATAGGATGATGTGCTACTATTTGTAAATGCCATTTGAACAAGTGTTTTTTTTTTCTTTTTCGTTTCAATTTTCAGGTGGTATTTTTTATTCCCTTACTCAATGCAGAGAAGATTGATTCGAAGGCTCTTTTGGTTTCCAGTGGTACGCTCAGGTAAGGGCTGTAAGACCAAGAGTGACTAATTTTTGTTTTTTATTTTCCAGTTACCAAATTATTCTTCTCAAAGGGGCATAGAACCTTCATTTGGTCTTTTACTTTTCTTGATAACGGCTTTTTAAAGATAAGAATATGTATCTTACTAATTTTTACAACGATGAAAGGTTAATTTCTTCTGAGATGAAGGCCTGTAGTTTTGTGGGTTTTACACTTTCTGTTACCTAAATAATTTTCACCCCACAACAGGGATGTTGACGCGAATCAAGTATATGAATGGCTACAAGGTGTTTTAATATAGTTATCTTAGCTTAATTGTTTAAGATTCTCACTAAGGCACTATCACCAAAATATTTGAAATTTTTGGGAAGGAGGGGTGGGTTCATGGTCCCTGGTGGCTTTGCCTAAGCCTCTTATGGAGAAGTGGTTTGTATCCTCACTATCACTGTGCTTATGTGAGCCACTATGTAAATCTAGTGAATTTTTTAGTTAATGGTTGCTGGAGTTCCTTCCTTGACGATTAGCTATTATTATCTTGCAATATCATGAGATCTTACTGATTCATGTGCAATCTCTACTTTTGGGCTCTTACAGCCAATTCTGTACTGGTTCTTGATCATGCCATAATTTAATAAGGAAAGGAAATTGTTGGGGAAGTTTCAAGATGACATCTTTCAACTTATTGTATGTCCTAACTGATGTGGCTATCGTTCTGTTTCCCTCTTATTCTTCTTAGTAGCATTGTTTAGCTGCAGTAGTGGGATCAAAGCGATTGTGAAAATGATTATTAATTTCCACTTCAATGCTAAATTTGCTCGAGAAGTTCTTTTCTTCTCTTTTTTCTCGCTTGAAGAATCATGAAATTCTCATGTACTGGTCAGGGATAGGCATGTTACGGAATACTGTGCCATGTATGATATATGTGGAGAAAGTAGTGATGGGAAAGTTCTGAACTGCCCTTATGGTTCCCCATCTGTAAAAGTGAGTAACTTCTTTCTAGTCTAAATTATATACTGATACACACTGATACAGAGCTCAAGTCTTACACTTCCTCTTCAATTCTTTCAATTGAAAACAATTTGTGGATAAGTATTGCATAATAATATGAGTATTGTGACACGTGTTATGCTTTGCAGCCTGATGAGTTACTTTCTGAGAAAATCCAAAGCTTGTGTCCCACAATAAGTGGGAATGTTTGTTGTACAGAGGCTCAATTTGACACATTGCGGGCTCAGGTTCAACAGGTACTACCTTTTCTATGATAGACACACATACATTTGTATTTCTATTGGCTTTGTCATTGGTAAAACAATAGCCAACTTACCTTCTTTATTGGAGTGAGTGGAAGTGGCATGCTCTCTACTTCACTTAATGCCCGAGAAACTTGAGATAACATTTTCTTTTTCTTTATGTGTAGATAATACATAGTTTGTGATTCTATTCTTATTCATAAGATTTTACAAATATGCCTTTTATAAACTGTGTACTTATAATATTTGCCATTTGCTGCAGGCAATACCTTTCCTAGTCGGCTGTCCAGCATGTTTGAGGAACTTCTTAAATCTTTTCTGTGAACTTTCCTGCTCTCCTAACCAAAGTCTATTCATTAATGTGACTTCCATCTCTGAGGTGAGTCATTGTGCTGATGCTATCAGAAATTAATATATGATTTGATGGCACGTGTTTTGTATTGTATTATACACTAAAGCTCTTGTTCTTTGTGAAGCCTTTATATTTAACAATGTATCGGTATGTTTTTTTTTACCTAGTTTGTTTTGAATTTTGAGCTTTCTTCAGAGATGAATCCAGCCTTATGCATTCTCCGGATTGATTGATTCTCATTCTAACAAGGACAATAATCACGTTAATTAGAAGTAATTGACATATGGGTTTATATGTCCTATGAAGTTCTGCTCAAAGCAGTTGTTTTTTATGTGCAACTCAAATGGGCAGACCTGAATCCCGATGTCTTCTTTTATAGGACCTTTAACGTTCATGGTTGTCGGAACTTAGAACTGTGTGACCTCTTCGGCTCGAACTCAGTTTGATCTGGTTCAGCCCTCTCACGGTTCAAATTAGAGGATGAAACTCTCATTAAATGAAACCACAAACTGAATCGGCAAAGTCGAATCGAACTGCCTCAATCACGATTCTTCACTGTTCAACCAATTCAAATGTGATTTGTTTTCTATGTATCTTGTGACCTGAATGTAATATGGATTATGGAGACACATGATGACTACAGCAGTTTCAGCCCCAGTTTTTACAAGTTCTATTCCTTTTAGACTATAGAAGTCTAGATAATTTAAAATTAGGTTTAAAACTCTAAGAATGCCAAAAGTCACAAGTAATATAATTATAAGCCAGTCGCTATTTGTGGGGATATACAAATACGAGTACCACTATAAGCAAAATACACTATATTTATATAGTTTGCATATAGAATGCCACACTTTTAGAAGGTGACCGTTTATGTTGCCTCCCTTGTTGTCTCCTGCCTGCTTGTAGACAGACATGCCTACAGCGGCCCACGTGTGGAAAAAAAAACCTACGCGTTAGTGGGTGTGACTATTTAAAAGAACTCCGATTGTGCACGTGTCGAGCCCACCAATAAAAGGAAAAATGTGAGGCTCGCATGTGAGGATGAGTGTGAATTGGTGACTGAAGTTATGCGTTGGAAAAGTATAAAACGAACGACTTATATATAAAGGTGCAACTGAAACCCTACTAACAAGATTAACCTTTTATCAGTAGAAGCTCAAGCTAATATGTGTTGCCCAATATTGATATTCAACAATATGTACATCAATTCGATAACCACGATAATCTTGCTTTGCTACTAATCATTTTCTATTATTGATGCGACATGTTTTGACCATTTACTCAATGTAACACCTTTTAGTAGCTAAAGTCCAAACTGTTGTATAGCCCAATAGTAAAATGTAAAATGATATTAGAGCTGGTTTCGATTAAAACCTCGGCTCGATCATGTAACTTCCCGGTCTCCGGTCCGCTTGGAGGACATATCTGCAGTGGTCTTGATTTAAAAAAGGTCCCTTATTGTGCACGGGTCGAGGCCACTGACAAAAAAAAATTCGAGGGGGAGTGTCAAAGTCAAAAGGCCCAAAACCATTATAGGTAGCCCAATTATTAAAATTTAACAATATACCTACTAACCTTGCATGTGGTTAGCCACTTTTGAATCTCTCATATGGGTGAAGTCCGTTACTTATCTCTCTTATTGTCATAATTGTGTTTGATAATTGATATTTATTCATTTGGTTAGCCAACTTCAAATCTATAATATGGGGTGATGTCCATTACATAACTCTCTTATTGTCATAATTATGTTTGATATTTATTGCAGGTCACTGGCAATTTAACTGTTGATGGAATTGACTTCTATGTGACCGACACATTTGGGGAAGGGCTGTTTAATGCCTGCAAGGAGGTGAAGTTTGGGACAATGAATACTCGGGCCATAGAATTCATTGGTGCTGGTGCGAAGAATTTTAAAGGTATTAGTTCTCATGTGGATGGTTGTATTAGAATGCAATTTGCCTAAGTATCATTGCAGCTAAAGTTGTCTGGGATGCAAAATCCTTTATTATTATTTGATTGCCATTGCATTTAAGTGCTCATTTTTTGACACTTTTTTGACATAAGTTCCCAATATATGTGGTGATTTGAAGCTGTACTGCTTTGTAAGACTAGCATGTTATTTCCGAGTACATGATAATGCTTACCCCAAAATGATCATTTTGGACTTGGCTGGGTTATTACTGCAGGGATTATTACACCATTGAAGATTTGTCTGACCTTTTATGGTCTCTTAGCGGGTAGGATATGTCTCTATTAGAACAATAAACTAAGGAAATGGGTGACCTAGTACTAGAAAAAGGAAGTGTTGGAAAGTAGCTAGTGACTTGTCTGACCTTTTGTTGGTCTCTTAGCGGGTAGTTTAAATCTGTCTCTATTAGAACAATAAACTAAGGAAATGGGCAACCTAGTACTTTAAAATGGAAGTGTAGGAAAGTGGCAAGTTTTTAAAAAATAGTTTGTCATCCTTTTCTTGGGTAGGTATTAGCTGGACTTGTCAAAGAGTTTCTGAATATAACAATTTCCACTACTACTCATTGAATATATGCCTTTCTCCAGTATCTAATGCTCAATTGTATTTGCCAGAATGGTTTGCCTTTATAGGCCAGAAAGCTGCCCCTGGTTTCCCTGGCTCACCCTATGCTATCAATTTTAAGTCAAGTGTTCCTCAATCATCTGGAATGGAGCTTATGAATGTCTCTACTTATTCATGTGGTGACACTTCTCTTGGCTGCTCTTGTGGTGATTGTCCTTCATCTCCTGCTTGCTCTAGCACAGAACCTCCTGCTCCACATAAAAAAGACTCCTGCTCAGTCATGATTGGTTCCCTTGAGGTTAGAGTCGTTGCCACTTTGAGTGACTTTTTTCATGGCTAGGCGTAAGTGATGTCATTTACACCTAGAAATTTGTTGGTTTATCTTTTTATATATAAATGCGGTGATTTAAACTGATGCATGTAGGTTAAATGCATTGAATTTTCATTAGCAATTGTCTATATCCTTTTGGTGTCTACATTTTTTGGATGGGCTTTGTTTCGTCGGACAAGAGAAAGGAGGAGCCCTGTAGCTAGCAAAGAACCACTGTTAAGTTCCGTGGATGAAGGTGAAATTGATTCTGTCAACATACAGAAGGATGAGAATACTTCCAGAAAGGTAGATAAGAGTTTCTGTTTTTCAATGATTGAATTTTTATTTTATCCTCATCCTTTCCTGGTTGGTTGTTTTGTTCAGACTTATGTGCCGTTTTACCAATGTTCAGCTTTTGATTGCTGCATTCAGTTGCAATCCTCCATATGATGCCTATTGTTGCTACATAAATGTTGTAAAGTTTTGGACTAGGTGGGCTCCATTGGGTTTTCATGGGGGGGGGGGGGGGGTTGAACCAGTTAGCTGAGTTGGCCAAAACACTTATACGTTGCTCATTTCTGTTGGAAAGTAATGTGATGTTACTACTCTTTACTTTTCAACACTCCCCCTTGTGTACTTTTCAACACTTGGGGATATGCCATGGTAGAAGTATTTTACACCTCGGGTGAGTAAGATGAGAGTTTCTTTGATTTTTTTTTTTTTGTGAGGTTCTGAGGTTGCAGACAATCCAACATGTACTCTTGGACTTGTAGTTCTGACATGTTTTTCTTCTTTTAAATGTACCCGCTGTTACTGTTTCCTGTAATTTATTTTGACTTATGATTATTGGATATATCAGATGGTTCCTCAAGTGACAAATATCCGACTTTCTATTGTTCAAGGATACATGACAAACTTTTACAGGTATTACAACTATAACATGACATAGGGGATATGTTGTAATATAGTCTATATGGAATTTCTATTTTGGAGGAAAGGATGTCCTCAATAGTATAACTGTATAAGATGCTACATCCAGGTCTTATGGAACTTGGGTTGCTCGGAATCCAGCTCTCGTGCTGTGCTCGTCCGTGGCAATTGTTCTTCTTCTTTGTTTAGGTGTAATCAATTTTCAGGTGGAGACCCGGCCTGAAAAGGTACCGTATTTGACATTTTTGATATGAGGGTGCTTATCTTTTTCTTTATTTTTAAGAAAGAAGGGACATAATGAACCTTATCCCAAGAAGAACAATGACACAAGGTCTAACGCAATAACCATAATGTATTTTCACCGCCCCATTTTCACTTTCTCTAAAAACTTGTCCCAAAATGAGTGTCCACTTTTCTTTTTTAGTTAATTAGTTATGCTTGAAATGCCAACAATATCCTTAAGATTATTTAGTCAGAGTTTTCTTCAGTTTGTTATGACAAGAGCTCATGAGTATATAAGGGGGAAAGTCAACCCTAACTGTTCTTAATTTTTACAAAAATTGGAACGTGACACTCATTTTGGGGCGGAGGAAGTATATAACTGTAGCTGAACATCATGCTATATTGCTATATTTGATCCATTATCATCTATCTGTGTAACTGCATCAAATTTTGTTTTTCCTGGTATTATACAGACAATTGTATGAATATAATTTGATCACATCTTCATCCAATTAAACAGAGCTAATACTTTTGAGTTTCACTATTTTTTTTTTCTTCAGTAGCCTTCTGCCCTCATTCCTTAGGAGATATACTAACAATTAAATTATAGAGTTTTGTTAGGTAATCAGAGGACATCTGAAAAACATTTTTGTTTAGCGAAGTGTTCCTTGATATTCTCATTCATTTTATCACAACTATTTGAGACCACTCCTCCTCTCTAATCAATTTTTGGGAAGATTAGGAGTTCAGAATTTTAGGTGTTTTGCTATGCTTATGCCATAACTAATTCTGTTCCAGGAAGAGGTGAAAAAAATGTTATTCTCTGTTTGCGATTGCTTTCAGTTTGTGTTGTTACATGGGCTGTTCATTTATTATCATTCAAAGGTCTAACAGTTGCAGTGTTCCAGTTGTGGGTAGGTCATGGGAGCAGGGCAGCAGAAGAGAAACAGTTTTTTGACAGTCATCTTGCTCCATTCTACAGAATTGAACAGGTGTTGGAATCTCGTAAATGTTTTTCTTTCAGTTATATTATTGCTAATGTCCTAATTGGTGCGAGTGTTCCTTCCTATACTTTCAGTTTTTCTGGTGAGTATATGCAGGAAAATTATTATTAGGTTATGTTGGTAGGACTAGGAGGCAAAAAATATGTCCTGTAAGTCAGTGGCTGGAAATTGTTCTGAGAATAATGATTGTAAGCTTTACTGCAATCTAGGTGGCATCTATTGACCATCAACTAAATGTATTTACTTTTTCTATCGCTAAAACGCAATGTCCACGTCTGAAGTTTTGAGTTGATATTACTGTACTATTCCTTTCACCCTCCCTAGTGTCCTTAAAGACTTCATATTTTCAAATATGTTGTTTAGTGGAACAAAACTATTGTGAAGAATGAGAGAATTTGATGTATTCACATAGGACAATGCCCAATTTTTAAAACATAGGAACAAATCAGGATCCTTAAAGATAAGCTTCTCAATGCTATCTAATATACCGGGATTCTAACACCTCCTCAAGCTGGAGAATAAATATCTTATGCGCTAAGCTGTTATATATATACTCAATTCGAGGACCTCGAAGTGACTTTGTGAAGACATCTGCCAACTGATCGTTGGAGTTGACCAAACACAGAGACTTGCGAAGTTTGCAAACTAGTCTAGAACTATCTACTCATTATTTCCTCTTTTAATTGGAATTTTTTCATTTTAAATACTATATCTCTTTTTCATGTTATGGTAATGGGCTTCCTATTGTAATTTCACACGAAGGATATGATATATCGGTTTAGCTAACTTGACTTCTTGATATGATTCAGCTCATATTAGCAACCATGCCTGACCCACAGCATGACAACCAACCAAGTATTGTCACGGAGGATAACATCCAGTTACTCTTTGAGATACAAAACAAGGTATTTTATGTACTACTTGGTGCTACTCTTCAAATGTCATCTATGTATGTTACTGTTTTGTTGAAATAGCACTTGAAGCAGGCTGGCTTCTCTTTTTGGCACGCATACGCTCTTTTATTGAATTGAATGAATAGATGGTTTTTTGCAGGTTGATTCGATACGTGCAAATTATTCTGGATCTATAGTGTCTCTAAATGACATTTGCTTGAAGCCTCTTGGTCAGGATTGTGCGACTCAAAGTGTTCTGCAGGTTTTCTACCACTGGTTTGCACTTCTGAATATGTTGTTTTTTAAAATAAATTTTTGTTCTTTGCAGAAAAATATAATACCCATGAGAAATATTATGATCTTCATTTTGTTCCTTTTTTCCTTTCTTTTTCTTATAGTACTATAAAATGGACCCTGAAAATTATGATGTCTTTGGAGGAGTTGCCCATGCTGAGTATTGTTTTCAGGTAGTCTCTTTGATCTCCTCGAATTATCATTTAAGAGCTATTTTTGGTAAAATACCTTCTAAAATGTGCATTTACTTTTAATAGAAGTTGTGTGAGAATGTATCATTCTTAGTATTTGTGGTAAACCAAACAAGGGGAATGTAATATTTTTATGTATATGGTCAATGGAGAGAATCTTTTATATAAGGTATACAAGAGTTGATGACACTAGGTGACTAATACATGTAAGGAAACAACCTTAGACTATGAGTTTAATGTAAGGAGGTAAATTAGGATTTTCTAATGATAGGAATCCCATAAATTATGAGATTCTTAATATCTTGATATGAAGTATCCTACATTGAAAGAATGTGATATAGTCTAATGTAAGGATCCCATAAAATTACTGTTATCTACCAAAGCTAATAATCCGAAGAATGCACACCTGTTGAGTCAAGGTTCATATTGTGAATCGTTTTAGCTATTTTGGGAATTGTGAACCATATCGAAATGACGAAACCAGAATTGTATCAAGTCATGATTTTTCTTAAAAATCAAACTATATTTACTTGAGCTGATATTTGTATAAGTTTTGCATTGTATAATTTTATATAAACTAATTAAGGATATACATAAAAGAGGAAAACATTGTACATACATTCATGAAGAAATATTCAAACTTTGAACTTGAAATAGTGTGGAAGACAAACATAGACTAAAGAGCTCTACTTTGTGTCGCAGTGTTAGTCATCTGGTTTTTTACAACTGACTTCCCATGTTTTTTATCAGTATCTAATGATGTAGACATGTATGATACAGCTTGAGGCTTCTTATTACTACCCATATGCTCTAATTTTTATAATACTGTTACTGCATTATTATTGGGCAACTTAATGCATCTTACTTCCATCTCCTGTGTATTCCTGCGTTCAGCATTACACATCCACGGACTCGTGTATGAGTGCATTCAAAGCCCCACTTGATCCAAGCACTGCATTAGGTGGATTTTCTGGGAACAATTATTCTGAGGTAATTTCTTTGATCCGCTGGTTTTGTTTCAAGGAAGTCTATACTAATCTTATAATGATCTCAAATTGCAGGCATCTGCATTCATTGTTACCTACCCAGTCAATAATGCAGTTGATCAAACAGGCAATGAGAATGGGAAGGCAGTGGCTTGGGAAAAAGCTTTCATTAGTTTAGTAAAGGTTTGAACACTGCACATCTGTTCATTGCTTTATTTTGAAGTCAGGCAACTGTAGAGAGAGGTTTGAAGTGCAAGGTGACACAACATTAATGGGTGCTCCAGGGTCCTGTTCGCTCGATTTGTCCCGTTTCTCTTATTGAAATATACATAACCATTAATTGGTCATTTTAGTGTGTCATCAAGTTCAAATGCCATCATTGTGATATCCCTTGTTCAGTATCAAAATATAACATCGGGGTGGTGGTTGATTTAGATCTTTGTTAAAAGACATTCCATTTTATATGTGAATGCATAAAGGTATGAAGTTGTAGACGTCTTTCAGCAAAATAGATTGCAAAGGTTTAAAAGACATTCCATTATTATTTGCTTAATTTCTTTTATGTTGCCATTGACTCTTCTTGAAACATATTTTCTTTGATTTATGTTTCAGTGATGTCATTTATTGTTCCGCTTTTGATTGATATGAACTATATACTGTATGCTTAATGACTATCTAAATATAGTTGAGCACATATTAGAGGTGAATATGCAGTATGATTTTTTGCATGGCTGTATTATTGTTTGGTGGTTTGTGATTAGATGGTTTGTCCTCTCTCTCTCCCCCCGCGCATGCATAAAGGAGGGGGCCAATTGCACATGCATATTAATTATGGGACCATTTGTATTGACAGGAGGAACTGCTTCCAATGGTTCAATCTAAAAATCTCACTCTTTCCTTTTCATCTGAGTGCTCAATCGAGGAAGAATTGAAACGGGAAAGTACTGCGGATGTTATAACAATAGCTGTGAGTGATTGGGATATTAATGTATCAGATTTTAGTTAGCTGACTGTTAAATTTCAATATATTGGGCTACCTTCACTTGCACCATTATATGTAGCTCATTTCTTTCATATTTATCCAATGTGGGACCTATTTCACCCACTTCAACAGTGTTAGGGTATACTATCAGCTTAAGCTTTTAGTTGAGTTGGTTGGTTCTTTACATGACATCAGAGCCTTAGTGACCTAAAGGTCCCGAGTTCGAGTCTTGCCGCCACCCATAATAAATGTCAGCACAAGGCAAGAAGTGGACCTGTGCATGGCCACGTGCAAAGCGAAAATGGGCTTTACACTGACTGTATTATGTGGTCTTGTAATGTATTTGTTATAATTACTTGAAACTGAGCTGTTATTAAAACAGTTTGCTCCGGCAGTTTTCTCTTCTCACTTTGTTCAATTTGGCACAGGTAAGCTATCTTGTGATGTTTGCTTATGTATCAGTAACCCTGGGAGATGCGCCTCGCTTATCTTCTTTTTACCTCTCGTCGAAGGTATGAGTTTAACCTTGTCCTATAACTCTTTGTGTACCTTATATTTGCATTAATTTTAATCATGGGATATATAAATATGGTGCAGAGATCCCACATACAGTCTAATACTTCTTGCTGATGGAGTAAATTTGCTTGATGTGTGTGTGTGTGTGTGTGATTGGATTCCTCATTTTTATTTCGTAAACTTCATTTTATTCAATGAAACAGGTGCCAAGAGCAAAGAAAGCTCAGAAATCAGGAACATAACAGACCCAAAACCACCCTGCAAAAGCATCTATTTTAGCCTATTTCAAGCCTTGTACTATAAGAGACTTAGACCTTAAATCTTCCTAAGGTTTAGAACCATGAAACTAAAGGGTGAGGTCTAAAGACAGCATTTTTTCCAGAAGATCAGCCTTGGATCTAGCATAAATTTGAGTCCAGACCACCTGCAAACCACCAATTTCCTTCCTTAGTTCTTCAATCTTCTTAAAACACTCCCAGTATTTTCATGGAATTTGTAAATATTTGCATATCCAAGACACTGCCACTTTCGAATCACTTCCCACTACCAATTTACCATTGCTGCCATCTCCCCATGAGCCATATAATTCCATTTCCTTTAAGATGGCCCTCAACTTAGCAAAGTTTGAGCAGCACACCCTATACTTTTCGAGAACACTTACATCACCTCCCCCTTAGAGTTCCTTAACATTCACCAATTCCCCCTGGGCCTGGTTTGTCTTTTGCTGCTCCATTAACGTTAAGTTTAATTTAACCCATCCATCCAAATGTGCTGACCAACTGGCACTATCTCTTCTTACATGACTATTATCTTGCTTACACCTTGGATCGTGCACATGTAATTCTAACACTTGAGTTCTTCACCTTAATCCGGACAATCTGACGAAGCATCATCCATTCCCACAAAACAGCCTTTTCCATTTGTATATCATTAAAAACACGATCATTTTTACTAATCCAGAGGGGCCACACAATCACATAAAATCCCAATCTCTGCAAATTTTTGTCACTCACGCTCAAACCCAAAACTGCCCATTGATCGAAGACCTCTCTAATTGATGAAGGAGAACACCAAACTAATCCCCAAGTTACAGCCATTTTGACCAAACCCACCAAGATATATCACACAAAAGACAAATGATCAATTGTCTCCTCCTTGTCTCCACATGTGCAGCACACTACCTTATGGAGATATACCTTTTTAGTTTTCTCACTCTATTGTTGAGGAGAGTTGCATTCATGTTTCTCACTGACAAGACATAGCAGTAGAGTTAGTAGAGGTTCGTTAATGCATATGGAGAAGACTTCAAAGATAATTATGTAATGGTTTTGAACTGATAGACTTGAAGTTCTAATGACTGATATTCACCTTAGGCGCCAGAGGCCCACAGCCCTAGGAACAAAATGTGCCATGAATAAACCATGGGACTGCTAACACTACTATGATGCTACAGGTTATTAACATGGTGAAGACACCTTTCTAGATGCAGTAGCCTGTTCGAATATTTGTTTTGACATACATACGTGTGTGGTGATGTTAGTTTCTTTACGATGTTTGATTATGCGCTTATGCAATATTGGTTAGTCAACACTAACGATTTGGTTTGTTTGTTTTCAGGTATTGCTTGGTCTTTCAGGAGTTTTGCTGGTCATGATTTCTGTCCTTGGATCTGTAGGACTTTTCAGTGCCATTGGGTTTAAATCTACTTTAATCATCATGGAAGTGATCCCTTTTCTAGTTTTGGCTGTAAGTTATTATATGATTATGACTATTAGTGTTTGTTATTTATGTCTTTCAATTGAAGTTCTGTCCGACGTCGATATTGTGAGCAACTGTAGTAAAATGAGAAGTTTGCGGCACCCTTTTTATTTTTACATCCGTGTGTATATCTTTATAGAACTTCTCAAAGAGTAAAAACAGAAAGAAAGCAAAGAAGTAGTTGCGTGTAGAGATCCACTCTTTCCCATATACATTTTGATCAGCTATGATTTAAGAAATTAGTTTGTTAAAGTAGGCTCTTAATACGATATTTGGATTTGATAATAGTCGTTGGCACATACGGACTCAAGGTAAACTCTTAACCCTTAGAAAGGAAATGTTGGACTCAAATAAGATAACATTGGGCTCCTCGTGTTGCCATTTTAGTATCTTCCTAGTGGATTGAAATTCTTATGAATATGCTTCCATTTCTATCACATAAGGGCTTATGCCATTCTCCCAAGTGTAGCATGTACTTTCTCTTAGACAACTTATCTTTGCTTTGTGACGATTTCCCTTTTTCCTCTTCTGCTTTATTTTGGAGTGATTTTTTTTTGTTTGACTACTAAACAACCACACAATTCATAATTATTTAGTCCTTCTACTTATTGTTTTGGGTGAACATCTCAGGTTGGAGTGGATAACATGTGTATATTGGTACATGCTGTGAAACGGCAATCAGTGAACTTCCCTCTAGAAGAACGAATAAGTAATGCGCTAGTTGAAGTTGGTCCATCAATAACACTGGCCAGTTTATCCGAAATTCTGGCATTTGCAGTTGGATGCTTCATCCCTATGCCAGCATGCCGTGTATTCTCCATGTTTGCAGGTTTTTTTTCTTCTCATTTCGCTCATATGTCCTACTGAAGTTACTTTCTAATGTCCATTCTTTCAATGCACTGATCTTCCTTATTGACCTCTTCTTTTTCTTTAGCTTTGGCTGTACTCTTGGATTTCCTTCTGCAAGTTACTGCCTTTGTTGCCTTGATAGTTTTTGACTTGCTAAGAGCTGAGGATAACAGAATTGACTGTTTTCCGTGCATAAAAGTTTCTCCTAATGATGAGGAACCTGATGAGGGTACTTGTTTAATTTCTCTTTGTCTTAACATTGGTATCAATATTTCAATTTTGTTTGTACTCAGGTTCATTTGATCTATATATTTTTTTCTTTTGCCCATATTAGTATTGTCTCTGATAAAATGATTTTCATGAGTTATAGGTGTCAATCAGAGAAGACCTGGTCTCTTGGTTCGATATATGAAGGTATATGAAATTGTGGTTATCAGTCACATCCTTCTTTACTTTGGACTACATCCGGCATGAAAGATTGTTGGTGCTGTTTACATTTCAACTTATATGTTACTTGTCCATTTGCTTAAGGACTATGTATGGGAATGATACTTATAATTTTGAGGACATAGTTGAGCAATTATTCTTATTGCAGGAGGTTCATGCACCCCTTCTTGGACTTTGGGGAGTTAAAGTACTGGTCATCTCTGTCTTTGCTGCTTTTGCACTAGCAAGCATTGTGAGTTTTTTTTTGACACCCATGTCTTACTACTGATGTGTTTGTGTGTGTATATATTTCTATGTGGACACCCATGTCTTACTAGTTCTATAATGTGTGCACTTTTGATCTCTATAAACAGATCTGTAATTTTCTACATGCTTTTGATTTGTACAGGCACTATGTACAAGGATTGAAACTGGTTTGGAGCAACAGATTGCTCTTCCCCGGGATTCTTATCTTCAGGTCTATTTCTGTCATTTTATTTCTCTCTCTCGCTCTCTCTCTCTCTCTTTTGCCCATTATCATCTTCTTACTTCAGGGGTATTTCAACAATATCACCGAGTATCTGAGAGTTGGGCCACCATTATATTTTGTTGTTAAAGATTACAACTACAGGTATGTTTTTCCGTCGTGTATCTCACTTCATTCTTGCCCTATCCAGTCTTTTATTGTATTTGAAAAAAGTGATGATAGAAGATCCCGCGTTGAAAAAAATAGAAAAGAATTAAGCTAACATATAATTGTGGAAGCGAAACACTACTAATAAGGTTAATTTTTTTAGTAGAAGTTTGAGTCCTGCTGGTGCAAAACGATAATGAGCTTGCATGTGAGGTGACGTGTTAGAGAAGTAAAAGATTATTACTGGGTCTTCAACTATTAGAGCATGTGTTTTGATCCAGGCGTGTGTCCCTTTTTGAGTAATCTCCTCCTGTGGTTTCCAGGCAGCTTGCAGAAAGGCATGCCTGCAGTGGCCCACTGGTATAAGGAAGATGCCTGGCCTGGTTGTTTGAGTAACTATTTTCCAAACCGGTCTGCTAGCAGAAAGACATGCCTGTAGTGGCTCATAGGTAGAAGGAAAATGCCTACACTTGAGAGGGAATGTTGATTAAAAAGGCCTCCTATCGTCCACGTGTGACGTGTCGAGGCCATAATAAAAATAATAATACGAGGCTCGTATGTGGGGTGAAGAAAGTGGTGATAAAAAGTCTCATATTGTAACCATTGTATCTTGTGTGTGTGTGTGAGTGTATTTCATTGATTTTATTTATTATTTTTCTCTATCATCCTACTCTTACCTGGTTATTTGCTCTGATGTTGAATAACCATCTTATTCAGTTTGGCATCAAGACATACAAACCAGTTGTGCTCCATCAACCACTGTGATTCAAACTCGCTTTTAAACGAGGTGACTGCCTACTGACTAATGCCTTAACTACATTATGGCTCTACAATTTCTGCACAATCTGAATTTGGGTGGTGTAGAGGTCTTTTTTTTATATAATTATTTTTATTGTCAAACATATTCTCACCATTTCCTTTTTCCTTTTTGTTGTTTGAGGAGAGAGAGAGGTGTCAAATTCAGCAGCGTTCTGTAGTGAGATGCCCAGTATATAGGATAATGATTTTTCAAGCATATGAATGTTGATAGTATAAAAATTAAATTGGGCCTTCAATTATAAGTTTAAGCTTTTAGGTGAGTTGGTTCGTTGCATGGTATCAGAGCCTTGTTGATCACAAGTTTGAGTCCTGCTGCTGCCACCCTAATTATATTTCAGCAGAAGGCAAGAAGACCATTTGTAGTAATAAATTATACAGTTAATAAGATGAAGCTAGAGGACGTGAGGATACCACATTTACGGATTTACAAAGACCAGATAATTGTACCAAAATTCACATAGCTGGTTGTATATCTAGTATGAAGTCTCTGTTGCTATTCTATAAGAAAGATATCTAGAAAGTATCTTTGTGGAAAGGCAGTGATACAATATCCTGGGTGGAACACCAATTTTATTGAAGACCAGGCCACATCATAGGACTTCATTGTGTAGGGCTGGAAAAAAAAAAAAAAAAAAAACTAACTCTGCCATGTATTTGTTGTTCGCTTATATAACATGTATTTTTATCTAATCTATGCTGCAGATATCAAAAGCATCTTTAATTCCAGAATCCAGCTATATTGCCAAGCCAGCTGCGTCATGGCTTGATGATTTTCTTGTATGGCTATCACCAGAGGCTTTTGGTTGCTGTAGGAAGTTCACGAATGGTACTTACTGTCCACCTGATGATCAGGTTGGTGCTTTTCTTGAATGCCCTCATTGATATTTAAGTGGAAATCCTGTCCCTTGCTCTCTTCTTTTCTCTCTAGTGGGGTGAGTGGTGATAATCGATGCATTTTGGGAATGGAGAAATCAAGTATAATCAAACCCACTTTCTGTACATTTTTACAAAGAGAGGAGCAGATGCCACCAAGATGAAGTTGGTGTATTCAATTTTCTTCTGGGCTTGCTATATTAGTTTATACATTTCTCTAAGAAAAGCATCAAGGTCGAAACTTTTAAAGTGGTGATCCAATTTTACATGATTAGATGTTAGTTGCATTTTTTTAAGCGTTTAATAATCATGCGTGCATATATAGCGTGATCATTGATTATATTCGTTTATTTTGCAGCCCCCTTGCTGTTCACCTGATGATGATTTTTGCAGTCTTGGTGGTGTATGCAAAGATTGTACAACGGTGAAGCCTCTGTTGCTCTTTTGATAAACCCATAATCATCTAGCATTCAATATCTGTAATTCTCAATGGAATTGATAGTGAATCTATGAACTAACGTCTTAGGTTTGTTCCAGTGTTTCCGCCACTCAGATTTAGTTAATGATAGGCCGTCTACCGCACAGTTTAGGGAGAAGCTTCCATGGTTCCTGAATGCACTGCCATCTGCTGATTGTGCAAAGGGTGGTCATGGTGCTTACACAAGTAGTGTGGATCTAACTGGTCTGTTATTGGTATCCTTCATCTTTGTAAATTAAACAATATCTTTTGGTAGATGCATGTGAGGTATTTGCTCAGTAGCATCATCTCGATTGCTTGCTTTAAACTTGTTTCAGGATATGAGAGTGGTGTTATTCATGCATCAGAGTTTCGTACATATCACACGCCACTTAACAAACAAGTATGCTATCATCTTTGGTCTGTTAATTGAGTTTGACTATGATACCTTTCCGGCATGAATTATGTTGGACAGTCCTATTTAATTGGATTGATCAATTCTGCAGGGTGACTATGTCAATTCACTGCGAGCGGCACGAGAGTTCAGCTCAAGAATTTCTGATTCTTTGAAGGTTTGAATTTAACCTTATTTTTTTTATAATTATTATTTATCTGTCATGCTTTCATGAATGATCTTTTTGAATTTTTTTTTTACATGAATGAATATGAATAAATTTCCATAGTAGGTTTCTTTTCCTTTGTGTATGAGTGCAGCCAACCAAGGTGCTAGCTAGAACATGTGATATAACATTTGGGACTGGATGTTATTCACGTATTCACATATATGCCAAACATGTTTGGTGAAAAAAAGAGAGACCGGTATGAGTCAATATGGCTGTCTTTGCCATAATGTATGGTGGATTATGATGATTGCTAATGAAAAGGACAAATCATGCCTACAGGCTTTTGCCTCAAGAGTCATGATTAGTCGAGTCTGCCAATGCTTATGGATTGTAGTAATTGCACCAATTTCTCTTGAATTGTGCTTTTTACTGGAGCTCCTTTTCTCTTAACAAATTGTAATATCCCACTCATGGGTCCTCTTCGTGTTAAATGGAATGTTGGGTTTGATCTCATCAACCCTTGAAAGTGAAGAAAAACATCCCCAAATATAGTTGTCCTGTTTTGTCAGCCTCAGTTATCTTTGTTGCAACATTTATCCTCTATTTCTTCAATCATTTTTTTTCTGAGCATGTTGAGCAGCATTATTCCATGATGCTTACTATATATTTAACTAACAAGTGCTTTTTTTTTTTTCTGATGCAGATACATATATTTCCGTATTCAGTATTCTATATCTTTTTTGAGCAATATCTGGATATATGGACAACAGCTTTGATTAACATTGCTATAGCACTTGGTTGGTATCCCAGTCCACTGTATCATTAACTTTTGCTTTTCCTATTTGGTTGCATCATTGCATGAAAAATATTTGTCTCATTGGCACACGCATAAACAGCTTACTTTTCATCTACTTTACATTTCATTCTGCTGTTACATTTTTAATATGCAATATGTGTATGATTGAGTATTCTTTTCATTCACTTACTATGGTTTTGCTCATTCTGACCTTTCAGGTAGTTTATTTTTTTATTTTTTTATTACATATGCATACAAGCAGTACAAACAACTGAGAATTTTACTTGGATATTTATTTCTCTCTCTCGTAAGCATTATGGCATATAATAAAAGATCTGATACTGTGTTTCGTTCCTTTGTATTTGTAAGTTAAACATCTATCTTACTGATTCTTTGATACTACCTCCATCCCAAAATGAGTGTCTTGTTTCTCTTGCATTTTTGTTCCGAAATGAGTGTCTTATTTCATTCTTCGAAAATTAGTTATACATGAATTACCAATAGTATCCCTATAATAAGTTGGTTAGTATCTCTTGAGTATGTTACAAGACATGTTCATGGGGTTACAACTGGAAATGTACAACATTAACTAACTTCTCCTTAATTTTTCTCAAAATGGAAACCAAGAAACTCATTTTGGGTAGGTGGAAGTATAGTTTATTGTTATTTTCCTGTCTTTTGAATTCAAGGGTTTTCCTCTCGACATTTTGGATTTGAGCCTATTTTGTTTTCATTCAAGCAATTCACTGAATATATATATTTATTACATGACAGGTGCTATATTTATTGTTTGTTTTGTTATCACGGCCAGGTATGCTTCTTTCCTTTCCTAGCCCTTTCTTGGTTAGCTGGGAAGTAAGCTACATGCTTTAAAATCTCTCTGAACTGACTTAACCTGGTTTCCTGCTTATCATCGGTAATGCAGTTTATGGAGTTCAGTGATTATTTTAATCGTCTTGGCAATGATTCTTGTGGATATTATGGTACATATCCTTTCTATCTTCATGATAGTTCCTCACCGTCTGCTCTCTATTTGATTGACAATAAACATTTCATTACTTTTTATCTTTTCTTTTGTTTGAACTGATTTAACCATATCACATCCATTATGCAATATTCTCATGATAATAAATAACTTAACTTTTCCACAGGGTGTCATGGCAATTCTGAATATTCAACTCAATGCTGTTTCTGTTGTGAACCTTCTAATGTCCATAGGGATTGCTGTTGAGTTTTGTGTGCATATAGTGCATGCATTCTTGGTTAGTACTATACCCACTTGCAATTTATCTTTAGACACTTTGTCTTTGAAGCTACAATAGCTGTTTGTAGGGATTTTAACATTTAAATACTAGCCCTAAGTCCTTACCTCTTTATCTTCGGCTGCACTTAAGTTTGAACAAATATCCATAACCCTTACTCCCTTGGGGATCCTTTAGAAATAATCATAATAACAAGCCGGTGATAGTTTTGTTACTGAAGTTCGTATCATTTGAAACCTGACAATCTAATGCTGCTCCTATACAGGCAAGCCATGGAGATCGTGACCAACGAACAAAGGAAGCCTTGAGTACCATGGGTGCTTCTGTCTTCAGGTTTACTGAATTCCTTTTTAATTGCTTCAAACAAATTTCTCAGTGGACAGTTGCTGCTTTTCTAAATGGGCATAACAAATTGCCATATGTTTGCAGTTTCAATCTCAGTCAGTTACAATGTGTCAATAGAATCCTAATCTATTTACATAAAACATAGTTCATTATTATCCTGATGAAAATGTTCAGTAACATGCGTCTATACATTTCTGTCTTTCAAAGATGTTTTTTACTATCTATCATCCAACAACTATTTTGTATATTGTTTTTTCTTGTCGACAGTGGAATTACACTCACAAAGCTAGTTGGAGTAATTGTCCTTTGGTTCTCAAAATCAGAAATTTTTGTGGTATTTGACTCTTTCATCTTAGCTCTCTATGATTTTTGCTAACGAAATGAGGAGGTAAAAGTAGCTCTGTGTCCCTTGCAGGTTTATTACTTCCAAATGTACTTTGCATTGGTTATTATTGGTTTCTTGCATGGCCTCGTTTTCTTACCGGTAAGCAATTGAGTCTTCCCATTACCATAACCATTTTAATCCATTGCTATCTTATTTGAATGTAGTATGCCCATCTAAAATGCCTGCAAGTTAGCCATTGGCATTTGCTTAGACTCTGGCTTCATGCTCCATAACAAGTCACTATGATGGGTTGGGTCGCCTTTCGTGTTCACTGGTCTGTATGGATTGTGTTGAAAGTTTAACATAATGACATATGGGTCAACCTGATCATGATTTGATTATTAAACGGATTGAGTTGCTACTTATAAGACATGAATATGACCAATTTATAAATGGGTTGACATGACAAGTTTAACATGTTTAAAACTTCAAATAATAGGGTTTGAGATTACTATCATGTTTAAATGAGTTTGGATTTGATATATTTAAACTTTTTAATTTATACGAGTCATAAGTGACTTGACACGTTTAGAAAAATTATTGTTTTGTCCTTGAATGAGTTACTAAATGGATGAGTTATTAATCGAATATATTAAAGGGTTAAGCAGGTTTGGCTTAACCAACATGAATAGCATGGGCATGTTGAATCATACTCATACGTTGGCATTACTAAAGTGTAAGGGTCCGATCATTTTCATGATTTGCAGGTGGTATTAAGTATGTTTGGTCCGCCATCAAGAGTAATTGAGACAGAGCAAGAGGATGAGCCTTCGGTTTCATCAAGATTAAGCTGAACAGTGGAAAATACAGCCCTTTTCGGGTCTGTTATATGTTTACAGGTAGTTACTATACGATTCAAGAACACAGATTATCCATACACTGTAATTATTGTTGATTAGAAAGGATGTGATAGTTTTTATTGTACGGAGTTAGTACAAAATTGTTACTTGTATCACTGTATCTGTATCAGTATCAGTATCAGTTCATTTGAAGAGGATTTTATAGAACATATGCTCTTTATCATTGCATTGTTTGTGATTAATTTTCATAATAGAGGCATCTATTTGGAAACTACAAGCAAAGTCATCTTCACACAGTGCCACAGTGGTCTTCCAGGCGCTGGAGCCGTTTTTAGGGTGGGCACTGGGCAGACTGTTAAACAGAAAATATAACTCTTTTCGAGACTCCCGGTTTTCAACAATGTAATATGATAAAATTAACTGGAGCAGCATAACCGACTTTTTCTCTTATTTCAGTGAAACTTGTTTGTGTCGTAGATGCCAATTTTGCTTTCATTTCACCATCTAAAAGAACATTGCTAGGCTAGAGGTGAGGTCACAATGGACAAGTGGTGTGGGACAATACTGATGATGTAGCTAATCTATAGCCAACAAATGTTTAGTCTTTAAAGATGATTCAACTTCCTTGTTATAAGAAGAGCATCCTCTAATTCGGGATACGACTACCTTGCCGAAGCGCTAAGCATTGACCATAAACTCGAGGGCTAGAGCCTTAAAATCAATGGCATGAACATCATTTGTGTACATGTTCTTACTAGAATGACTAAATTTTGATGTTTGATGTTTTTCATTACCTCACACTCAACAACGAAACTTTTAAAAGTTCCTCGTTGTGGAAGGTTGAATATCTTGTCACAACTCGCTCTTCGTTAAAGCTTTTTTTACACACAGAGAAAAACTACACCAACCAAATTTGTATATATATATATATATATTTTTTTTTGAAGTTTTTTTTTTTTACCTTGAACTTACTACTTTTATTAATTGCAAAGCGAAATTACAATTAACATAAAGAGTACCATAAACATAAGCTAGCAAATCAGCGAAATTATAATCTATCCTAAACATGGAAATTTTCATGACCTCCAACAAAGGATTTTTCCTTTTGACGAGTGAAAACTCATT
>JAYMTF010000808.1:0-29945 GCA_036897485.1 Pelargonium nanum | reverse complement strand
TGATTAAGGGAGGTTGGCCAACCAGTACATGTAGAATTAATGAACAATGATATACCTCCCTTAATCACCACTCGACATGATCTAATTTGGGGTCCAAATTGCCGCCTATGACTTGAGAGGGTGTAAACATTATAAAATATATGGGTTAAATCTTATATTCTTGACCAGTCTGACAAGCTTCAAATATTAACTTACAAATCCAACTAGTATATTAGGTGGTCTACATTTTTTTTAATGCGGGACACTTTAACGCTCCTACTAACGAGCAAATAGGTCATACAATTCAGTGCAAATCACTAATCTAAACATGAAACTAGCTAAAATTTTAAGTTGTTAAATGGAGAACCCACAAACTAGCTAGTATATCATTGTTCATTAATTCTACATGTACTGGTTGGCCAACCTCCCTTAATCACCACTCTACATTACCACCACTTCCACTACAAATTACACATAAAAAAAAAAAATAAAAGGTCATGGAAGCTCAGTCCAAACTTTCTCGTCCTTTTAGCAGACATTAGGTAATTATCAATACTTGCACCTTCTCGTCCTTTTATACCTCTTCCACAACCAATTAAATTGTAATTTATACATTTGAATATGCCTGTAAATAGACTGTTGTTGTACATTAAAAACAAATCAAATAAACAAATACTGTCATTGATTTCAACTACTTTAACATCTTTCCACTGGTATGAATCTAACACTATCCACAATTGGTCAAATCTCATGGCACATGAACATCCACATCCCTGCCTTATAAAATTGCTAACTTTTATTGTTCTTTTGAATAGATATGCTAAACAAATGGCAACTAAAAAGTAACTTTCACAACAAAGTAGATGCTGTAGGCCCCCAGTTTTTGACACTTCTGCCATTTAAAGAATTTCCAAGTATTGCTTGTCCTAACAGCCAATTCTACAAGCTCACAACCAAGAAATGACTTGCTAAGATTGCATCCAAGAAATTCAATGTTGTTTAAATTGCATATACAAGTATATCAATCAAGTTTATCACATTTGTCGTCTCTCTTATACAGTCTTCGCATGAGGGAGACTGTTAAGGAATCGCCACTTGATTGATATATTTGCAGAGACCTCCACCTAACAGTTTAAGTTTTGGGGTTGGAGTTGGAGCGAAGTTCGACGTACAATTTTATTGTCACTAGCAGACACAGAATTAACTTAATTAGACCAGTTACAATAACTAATGATGGTCATGTTTTAAAAGTGTTCTAAAGCAAGAACCTTTCGGCTGCACTTTTTGTGCCATTTCTATAATGGCAGAATCAAATCATCAAGATTAATGAAATGGGTACTTCAATCCCACTTCAAGACTGAATTTGGACTATAATGACAAGAACATGACAAAACATGGAAGAGGACAAGATCCACAAATGAAGATCTTAATTAATTCTTTTGTTTTTTAGCAATCTAAGTCCAAGCATTTTGGTTGATGATTGAGTTAAAAACTTATCTTTTGTTCAGCTGAGAGCTAAGGAGTGATCTCAATGCACACTGTGTTTGATTCTTTTCTCAAACCAGGCTTTCTTTTCCACAAAGTTCACTTTTTAGGTGTTCATTTTTAGCATTTGTTTTCTCTAAAGAACCAATAAGATTAGTTCATCAATTTTTTAAGGCACGCCGTCTAATGACAAGCTTATTGACCCAAGAAAACATAATTAGTGATCAAATTGAACTTGGACACCAATGACAAGTAAAAGGACAAAATTTTGGGGCACTGCTCATAGAAGTGAGTGTCAGATATGTTATAAAACTTCTACTTTTGTCATGATCATAACATTCAGATTATAGAAACTAAGTGCATTGGTTAATTAGCACTGCAACAGAAATGGCTGAAACTGCAGTTTGTGCTGTAATTGACAGACTAATTTCATTGCTGAGTGAGGAAGTGAAACTGATAAAAAGTGTTCATAAAGAAGTTGCAGACATCAAAGAAGAGCTGGAGAGCATTCAGTCTTTTCTGAAGGACGCGGACACGAAGGCAGAGAAAGAAGATACCAACAGCAGTGTTAAGACTTGGGTCAAACAAGTGAGGGATGCAGCTTACAGAATAGAAGATGTCATTGACGAGTACTTGCTCCACGAGGCTCAGAATCGAGATGGCAGGCCTGGATTCATCAGTTTCATAAGGAAAATCGTTTGCGTGGTTGAGAAGTTAAGACCACAAAACAAGATAGCATTGGAGATTCAAGATATCATGTCATCAATCCGCGAGATCAAGGAAAGGAGTGAAAGATATGGTTTCAGCTCCTTTGAGCAAGCATGTTCGAGCAGCAAGATCAAGAAGCCTACTTGGCATAACCCGCGACTGGCTTCACTTTTCCTCAAGGAAGAGGAGGTTGTGGGTCTTGAATCTACTAAAGATGATGTAGTAGCTTGGTTGGTCGGGGGAGCTTCTTCGCGTAGTGTGATTTCAGTGGTGGGTATGGGAGGGCTTGGAAAGACTACACTTGCCAAGGTACTCTATGACAATCACAAGGTGACCGAACATTTTGAGTGTAAAGCTTGGATTAGTGTATCTCAATCATACAAGAAAGAGGACTTGTTGAGAAGGATCATTACGCAGTTTTGCCTGGCGAGGAAGGAGTCAGCTCCTGATGGAATCAACGCCATGGAAGAAGTCTTGCTGATAACAAAGCTGAGGGACTATCTGCAGCAAAAGAGGTATGTAGTTGTGTTTGATGATGTGTGGAAAATAGACTTTTGGGGAGATATAGAGCATGCTCTACTTGACAACAACATAGGAAGCCGGATAATCTTAACAACAAGGATTAAGGATGTTGCAAGTTTTTGCAAGAAATCATCCTTAGTTCATGTCCATGAGCTCCAACCTTTGTCCCAAAACAATGCTTGGGAGCTCTTTTGTAAAAAAGCATTCCAATTTGATTTTGGGGGTTGTTGTCCGCGAGAGTTGGAGAAGTTGTCCCTTGCCATTGTTGATAAATGCAGAGGATTGCCTCTAGCAATTGTGACTATAGCTGGTCTCTTGTCAACGAAAGACAAGGTCGTGTTGGAATGGAAAACATTACATGACAGTCTTGGTTCTGAGTTGTCATCTAATCCTCATCTTACTGATATTTCCAAGATTTTGTCTCTCAGCTTTCTTGACCTTCCTTACCATCTCAAACCTTGCTTCTTGTACTTCGGTGTCTTTCCCGAAGATTACTATATTATGCGTCCTAGATTGTTTGCACATTGGATAGCTGAGGGTTTTGTCAAAAGACAGAGTGGGAAGATACTAGAGCAAGTTGCAGAAGAGTACTTAACTGAGCTTGTGAATAGAAACTTGGTTGAAGTGTCATGGGGACAGTTTAATGGGGTTAACAAAAGATGCAGAGTCCACGACATGATGCGCGAGATCATCCTATCAAGAGCAAAAGACTTGAGCTTCTGTCATGTTTTCGAAGAAAAGGATTCGAGTTTTGACAGAAAAGCTAGGCGGCTATCAATCCACAGTGAGGCAGATAAGGTTCTTGAAACCATGAAGAACTCTCGTGCTCGGTCTATTCTCATATTTAAGGCTAATGAGAAGATTTCCAAATCCTTTATGGTTAAATTGTTTGAAAGCTTCAAGCTCTTGAAGCTTTTGGATGTTGAAGACGCGCCTTTGTATAGTCTTCCCGAAGAAGTGGGAAACTTGTTCCATTTGAGGTACTTAAGTGTGTGCAACACAAAGGTGAAGAAACTTCCAAGATCCATAGGCAAGCTATGCAACCTAGAGACACTGAATGTGGCAAGAACGCTTGTTCGCGAGCTCCCAATTGAGATCAACAAGCTAGGCAAGCTCCGCAATCTTCTGGCGTGCTCCCTCAACATTGGATCCAATTCAGGCTCACCGGGAGGCGTGAGGATCCGCGAGGGGATAGGCTGTTTGGACAAGTTGCGAACGCTGCTATCAGTGGATGCAAGTCAAGGCGTTGGCATAGTCCAAGAACTCGAAAACTTGAGGCAACTAAACGTGCTAGGCATTTTGAACTTGGCTCAAGAAGATGGCACAACCCTATGTGCCTCCATTGAGAAGATGAGCCACCTTGTGTCCTTGGAAGTAGCTTCAGCAAATGAAGATCAAGAGGTTCTTGATCTGCAATCCATTTCTAGCCCGCCTCAGCTTCGGGATCTCTTCTTGAGAGGCCGTTTGGAGAAGCTTCCCCCGTGGATCTTGAAGCTCGAAAACCTTGTCACAATAGGCTTATTTGCATCAAGATTAGGTGATCAAGATGATCCATTAAAAGCCCTCCAAGCTTTGCCTAACTTGATGAATGTTTATCTCTGCGAGGACTACTATGGTGAACAGATTCACATTGAGGAAGGCGGGTTTAGGCGCCTCAAGCTCCTGAGTCTCAGGAAGTTACATGGATTGGCCTCAGTCACCATAGACAAAGGAGCTGCACCAGTTCTTGAGGAGCTACAGATTGGTCCTAGTCCACTTCTTAAGGAAGTTCCATCTGGTATCCACCACCTTAGAGAGCTCAAAACTCTGGTGTTCTATGATATGCCAAGAGAGTTCACACTGAGGATTCTATCAGACCATGATTCTTGGAAAGTTAAGCACATCCCGACGGTTCTTTTCAGTTATAGGACAGGCGAAGAGAGGCACGAGACCTTCAAGCTTGGCGATCCAAATTTGCTGAAGCACTTGCAGGATTGTGCACAGCTTTGAGTCTTGTTAATGTTGTTTGTGTCTGCTGTCTGGTAGTGACAATGTGTAAATAATGTCCATAAATGTATGTTCACTACAGACTCAAGTCCTTACAAGTTTTGTGATGTTTAGTTGCTTTAGAATAGTTTGTGCAATCTCTCTTTTTCTGTGGATCTTTATGTAATTTACACAACATTGGATGCAAGCTTGTGTTCTTGTCTTAAATCAGCTAAGTCCACTCAGGATTATACCAATTGATAGGGCACAAAATTATTAAAGCCCAAATACCAAAACCTAAAATTGCAAAGCCCAAACAAATCACATGGTGGTCTACATGATCGGAGACATCTTGAAACCTAATCTCGATCGAAAAACACAACAAACTCTGTCTGAATTGATACTCTTCCATAAATGTCTAATAGTCCGATGGTGTGACAAACTCTAGATTGGCTTGTATAAAAGTCATTCCTCTAGAAACACCCCGACATGTTGACATAAGAGGCTCCACATGACCTCCTATCAACTGACCTTACTGAAGTTACTCATACAGACCTGTTTCGTCAAATTTTGAGTGTGTGCAAATTTTAAAACTGAATTGTCAGCCTGATCAGAGTCATCCTGGGTTAGATCAGGAATAATCTTTTTTGTGTTTTTTGTTCATCGTTTGGGGATCGCCGTCAAGTGAAGAAAGACGGAAATGCCCCTCCCAGTTCCCACTTATAAGTCATAACTTGAAAATAAATAAATAAAGTTGGTGGCAGATGTAGCGGAAGGCTCCATGGAGGCGACCGCAGCAGATTTTAACCCTTCCTTCCCTCGTTTCGTTAAGTTCAAAATTCAAAAGCGACCTAACGCTTCTCTCTGTCTGTCATAAAATCGGTGATTAAATCGGGCGATGCATTAAATCGGGAGATTTGGCGTTCTTGATTTCGGTGAGTGAAGTGAAATGAGATGCTCGTTGTGGTCTGCTGACTTAGGGTTCGGCTGTTCCTTGAGAACCTTCGTGACGTTTCTGGACGTTTCGGTGTCGAGAGCCATGGGCTGTTTCTTCGGTTGCTTTCGCGTCAGAGACTTTGATGCCGATCATCGCCGCCACCGCCGTTCCCGAGCCCTCTCTTCTACCGTAATTGATCTTCATTTTCTCTACTACCCGTTTCTTTATTTTGTGTTTTCTCGGATTTTCTTAGATTCCGAACTGTTGATGAATGCTAAAGATTTGGGTTTGTGGATTGTTTTTCATTCTGCGAATTTTCAGGAGGGAACTGGAGCTCAGTTGTGGATTTATGTTTATTTTTTATATGTATCATCAGGGTGAATTGTGGATTCTTTAATAGAATTTATGATTTTTAGTATGGGGTTTGGGCCGATAAAAAAAAGTATTCTTTATTTTGTGTTTCTCTGATTTTCTTAGAATCCAAATAGTCCATGAATGCTAAAGATTTTGTGTTTGTGGATTGTCAGGGTGAATTTTGGATTTTTAATTTTTGGTTGGGGATTTGGAGATTTATGGTGTAGGTTTGGGGTTGTGGAGGTTTTTGGTTTAGTTTTGGGGTTTAAAGATTTATTTATATACAGTTTGGGTTCTGATTGTTGAAGTATGTTGAGTTCTTCCTATTTACAATTTCTTAGTTTTGTCTTTTATGGATGATTTTTCGAACAGGGTAGTGTGTAAATTTCAGATATTTTTTTTTGTCTTTCTAGTATATTTCTTGAATATTCATTTTACAAAATTTGAGGCAACTGGAGCTTAGTGAGTACGAAATCGCTTTTTCAATACATAATCACTTAATCACTTAATCAGGGTGAAATATGAATTTTTTAATTGGATTTATGATTTTTGGTTTCGGATTTGGAGATTTATGGTGTAGGTTTGGGGTTTGGGGTTTAAGAGGTTTTTGGTTTAGATTTGGGGTTTTAAAATTTTTTATCCACATTTTCACTTCTGATTGTTGAATTCATATTTTCTTTCTCGTTTTCTTCATTTCGGCTTTTATGGATGACTTACTGAGCAACCAAACAGGGTATTTTGTAAATTTCAGATTTTGTTTGTCTTGACAGTGCATTTCTTGAATTTTCATTCTGTGAATTTCAAGGAGGCAACTGGAGCTCAGTTTTCTATTATGAATAATCAGGGTAAACTATGATTTTCTTACTTAGATTTATGATTTTTAGTTGGGCTGTTGGGGATTTGGAGATTTATGGTGTAGTATTGAGGTTTTGGTTTAGTTTTTGGGTTTCAAATATTTCTTATCTACATTTTGGGTTCTGATTGTTGAAGAATGTTGAATTCTTCCTATTTTCCTTCTTGTTTCCTCACCTTTGGCTTTTAATTTTCCAAGCAACCACCAAACTGGGTATTATGTAAAATTCGGAATTTTTTGTCTTCAATATTTCCTTAGTTTTTGTGAGGCAATCGAGGCAAACAATAGAATGCGAGGTTTTGATGGTTTTAGGAGTTTGGAATTGGAATTAAAAGATTGAATTTTGTTATATTTTTCTTTACTCTCCTTGTGAGGTTAAGTGAACTGATTTTTTTTTTCTCTCTTTCTTAATTAGTTTAGACCATGTATTTGATTTTCACATCATTTTTTAAATGAATTGTTGATTTTTCTCTTTGTATTTTATAACATCAGGAGGCAATGATATCACAAAATCGTTTGTCAGCTCTATTTTTATCTGAAGGTAAATCTTTTGTCCTTAACTATGTCAATTTTGTTAAATGTATTTTGCCCTTTAAATCTAAATTCTTTGTTGTGGTCCTTTTTCCTGTATGGTATTCTGATTGGTGTTCATATGTTTTCGCTCGAAGGGGACAATGAATCTCAATGCAAGGATGAGGGAAATCCTAATTTCGGATCTCCTCAAATTAACAAGGAGCTTAGGGAGGAGGTATATTAATTCTCTTCTCAAGGTTTATGCATGGTTATTGGTGTTTTGCAGGTTTCTCTTGTATATCACTATTGCTAGAATGAGTATTTGTCATTCTCTGGAGCCTTGAATTACAAGAGACTACTATTTGATTTTGATTTTACTTCCGGTTCAATACTCATCTGAAGTTATATATGCAATTGTTGACAAGTAAGCTGCATCACAGGCCAACTTCCTGAAGGCTTGTGGTACCATAGTGGAAACACCTGCTGAAATTCGGAAAGCATCTCAAAAGTTTAAAGCTTCACCCCCTAATGATGTAGATTCTGAAGATTCAAAATTCCACTCATGGCTTCCCAACACATCAATTAAGAAACTTCAGTTGGACCAGCATCCTGATGAGCCCCATACTCCAATCAAGATTTCTGAAGAATGGCCAAAAGGGACAGTATCTTCAGAGCAGACTCCTAGCAGGTTGAACTTCTTTCTTTCAAAAATGCTAACAACTTAACATATATGATTGGTAATCCATTAGCTTGTAAAAGAGACTATGTACGGTCTGGATTGTCTAATCTATTGGATTTCCTTGTGAATGTTTTGGCTTTTGAAAGGGACTGAGAGTTATTCATTGACATTCTCCAATATCTTTTCTTCTCTGTAGCTGTATATCCAATGTACAGAACACTGGAGGATTCTCTATCAGCTCAGTTGAAAGCAGTGGGACAGGGAGTAGTGTCTGTATGGAAGGCAAGGGTAATTCCAATGAGTCTGATAATGTATCAACTTCAGTATCTCCTTGGCTCCCGGCCACAAAGGATCAGTGCAGAAACAGGTCCGTGCACTTCGAATGTGATTCTGACAAGTCTTCCTCTAGAAGTTCATCTGGAAATGTTAGTCAACGTTCCAAGAATTTGAATTCACCATATCCGACCCCACTGAAGCTATCTGAAGATATGCAAACACCTGGAACTGTTTTTGCCACGAACATAGAAGATGTAGCAAATGGGAAGACTCGGATCAGATCCCAGTATGTGTATTCTGTTTTGAATCCTGTTGAAAATGTGTCTCAATGGAAAATTTTGAAGGAAGAAGGTTCAAATTCCAATCAACTGTCAGGTGAACTGATAGAATCTCTTGAGCACCCTGAAAATGAAACTCCAAAGTCCAAAGTTGGGGTGGAACAAACTGAAGAGTCGATGTTGGATGTAAGCTTGTCTTCTTGGCTGAAACCAGTTACATCAGCTCAGGATGCCAATGTTGAAAACATCAGGGCTGGTTCACACAGGAATCCCCATATTGGTAGAACTCCTGGGGATAGGCCTATCATTGGGATGGTTGCTGCTCACTGGAATGAAGACGACCCTTCTAATATCTCGCCCAAATGGTGGGATGGGAATGGAATCCCAAATTCAACTAACAAATACAAGGAAGTAAGTGTTTGTAGCTGCTATCTTCATTTTTGTCTTTCTTTCTGGTTGTATACATACTTAAGGAATGCTGGTTTTGCATGTAGGATCAGAAAGTGAGTTGGCATGCAACACCATTTGAAGAGAGGTTGGAAAAGGCGTTGTCTGAAGAAAAAGCCATTCCACAAAGGTATGTTGTTTTTTGGTCTGGTTTCCTTTTGTTAAGTTATATTCTGCTGAAGCTGCTACATCACCTACATCAACCATATTGTTTGTGTACATTTTCTGAAATCATGCTTAACAGCTTTGGTACCTCGGATTCTTATGGTTATACTTGCATCACGTATGATATGCAGGGGCTTTATCAGTGGAAACCCAATAGATTTTGATGAAAATGAGGAAAGTGACACTGCGCTCTCACAGTTACCATCTTCAACTCATGCCAAGTCGGTGGTATCTTTCTGATGGTTAAATATCGGTTTTTCATTCTGCTCTTAATTTGTCTTACGTATACAAGTCTTTAAGTCCCTAAACGAATAAAATTTTCTGTATCACGAAACATCATGAAATTTGGCTTATGCTAATATGGTCAGGCCCAGCAGCATGAGAGCTGCTCCTAAGATTGTACAGTACACAAGTAGTAAATGATTGAGGATATGAGAGCCCTCATTTTGAAATTCTGTTGCTTGTTCTTGGTTTTTGCTTGCTTATTGTGTGTTGCTGCAACTAATACTGGGCTTAGGCTAAATCTTGATACTATTGCTACAATGTCACTAACAAAATATTGTTTTCACTGTGCACTCATTGGTAAACAACTTGTGTTTGTTGATTGACCAAGGCTTCATGTTTTTGCAAATTTGCAGCCACCATCATAACCTATTTGTCAATATGAGGTTCCAAAATCAAACAAAGATGAGGAGAGAGAAAGGAAGGGTGATCCTATATGAGAAAAATGGTTTCTACTTTTTATTATATAAATTTTATTACTAAAATTTGGTTGAAAGTTTAATTTAGTTTATCCACATTAAAAAAAAGTAGATTTCTTTTAGATTGAATGTGTATTTTATATTATTTTATAAATCAAATTCATGGTTACAACTGTTAAAAAACTCGAATGAGTTTCTCTCATCCACTTTTACAACTCTAACAAGAAAACTTGAATGCCTAATAAGGGCATTGGCTACCTAATCTATAGATGGGTTAATGAAAGTAAACTCCACCTTATTTGGTCAACCAAACTCAAGCAATCTTCTATGATCAGCTTGAAAACTCATTCACTTCCTCTTATTAAACAAGCTCCTACCATGTACTTGATATATTTTGCATCTAAATACATTAAACTATTTTTCGTTACTTGTGGCTACTCTGAACTTTCCAGAGTTTAATTTTTAGAGCAATCTAAAAAGCAAAACTCAACCATCTAACAAAATCCTTACTCACAAACTTAATTTCAACCAAACAAGAACCAAATTCCGACGATTTTCAGTAGCAAAATCCTAAATCACAAGCCTAAAATTTGACTATGGACAATTCAGGATAGATAGGTATAACAAGAATGTGTTCAAGTGCAAAATGTGTTAAAGTACAAAATAGGTTTGTGTAATTTCTCCTTAAAACAAAGCCGAAAAAGAAAAAAGAAAAATAAATATTTTGTTTTGCGAAGTGAGCCCTAGCAGAAGCAGAGCTCAGTATATAAATAAAAAGATTAGGTCTCCAACAGTTTCTCAGGGCTGGTGGGGGAAGAAACAGAGAGATTGCTTAGGGCTTGTTTGGTACGCTTTGTTTGGTAACACTTCTACTTCAAAACTGGTTCTTGATCTTTAAGCCTGAAACTTGTAGCGGCAACAGAGTCATGTGGACACTGAAAGCACTGAACAAAATTGGAGGATTTTCTCCTTCCGATGATGTCTAGTAATATAGTTTTCAATCTGAACTCACTATCTTATGTTGCTGCTCGTTTCAGTGCTTCTCTCTCTCTATATTCCCATTTCCATATACATACATACATATATATAATTATCTCTCTCTCTGTACGCTTCCTCTGCCCTCTGGACCTTATGATGATGGCCTGAAGGTCCAAAAATTTGATATCTCTCTGTGTCTCTTGAAAATTTTGATTTTTTTAACTTTCCTGTTTTGAAATTTGATTACAAGATTTGGGTTTTTGATTTCGGTCTGATTGGAAACGTTTTTTCTTGTTTTGTTTTTGGGATGATGGGAAAATGTTTAGTTTTATCGAAATTTGGTAATGCAGATGCTTGATCTCTTTCAAATTTTGGTTTTTTTTGAACTTTTCTGTTTTGAAATTTGATTACAAGATTTGGGTTATTGATTTCGACCTAATTGGAAACGTTTTTTCTTGTTTTGTTTTTGGGATGATATGAAAATTATGAGTTCTAATCGAAATTTGGCAATGCAGATGCTTGATCTCTTTCAATTCTTGATTTTTTTTTACTTCCCTGTTTTGAAATTTGATTTGTGTTTTTGATTTCGACCTAATGGGAAACTTTTTTGTTTTGCTGTTATGTTTTTGGAGATCTTATGAAATTATGCATTTTTATTGAATTTTAGGGAATGCAGATTGGGTTTCAGTTCTTAAATAGAGGCCATTTTTTTAATGTTCCAGCTTCCTTTAAATAGAGGCCATTTTTTAATGTTCCAGCTTCCTTATCTCTCTGCATGTAGCTCAGTTTTTGTTCTTTTTACATTTTCATGTTTGGCCTCAATTTTCTTATCATGCTTCTGGGCACTAATAGAGGTCAATTTTTTCTTAAGGTCCTTGTCTCTTTCAATTTGTGTTCTTTTATCTCCTATGTTTTGAGTTTTGATTACAAAATTAGGGTTTTTGCTTTTGTCCCATTTGAAAACATTTATTTTTGTTTTGTTTTTGGAGATATTAAAATTCTGTTTTTTTTTTTAAAAAAAAAATTTTGGAATGCAGAGCAGCAGATGGGTTTTAAAATTTACAGATGGAGTCCATTTTTTGTTTTTTTTGGGCAAGCTATTTGAGTTTTGAGAAATGATGCATGTCAAAGAAAGTTATGTCCTACCTATTGCAAATTTAGATGGAATACAGTGGGGTCAGATTGAAGAAAAGTTTAGGAGAATCTGTATGTTTGTTAAATTTAGTTGAAGGGGAAATTGATCGTAGCATAATTACATATTATGCAAACAAACAATTAAGACATGCACCGATGAATGTATCCTGATTTGTCCCCAGGAAAATCACGTCAGTATGCTATATGATAATTTGGATTATACCTCTCTATCTATTGTTCTTCTCTGGATGGATTATGCAGTTAGAACAATGATAGTGAAGGTGTATGGTGCACTGTCTGGATGGAATAGAGATCCTAAATTTCTCAAACTACAGGTTCTCCTTTTGTTTTCACCTAGATCTGCCAATGATTCTGAATTTGGGTTGGAAGTTAAATCTGTAATTTGGAAATTCTCCTGAAATCTGAGAATGTAGTCTCTTGAAGAAATCAAGAAAAGGTCTTGAAGTTACTAGTTGGGGTTATTCTTATGTGGTCTCTGTTATGATCAGCTTTAGGTTGATTTAGATGTTCGAAGATCTTATCCTAATCTATGATCCATGGTGATATCAAAATTTTGATGGGCTCCTTGTTCGTTAATTGCTATTTTAAATTGATGCATTCATAATGGTCAAATGCAGCCTTTTGCAACACTTGTTTATTTTGTTGTAATACTCAAAATGCAAACCTATGCTTATTTGGTCAAAGAACAAGAAATTGTTCTATTCTATGTCTCGGTTAAAGAAAAAGAAATTCTTGCAATAAGATTACTGAAGGCATAAAGAGGAATGTCTAAACCCCAACCTTTGGTATGGAAGTAAATTTTTGTAATATGCCTATGTAGATTCTTGCAATTACATTTTAGAAAGTACATGGACTTTTGTCTTTTTTCAAATACTTGTAATTTGAAAGCTCAGTTATATCTTTCATCAGAAGGCTTGGCTTCTCTCTAGAATTGCTGGCAATTATGGTTCATTATGCAGTTCAATCCCCAGAACCATAGAGAAAAGGTTATTCTCTAGCAATGACTAGAAGCCGAAGCACACAGCTTCACCTGCTAATCTTTAATGTTGTCTTCAAAATAATGTTTGTCCCCTTGTAGGGCATTCCTACGGACCAAAAGCTGATTCAAGGAAGCGGGGAATAGCTTGGGAAGGTTTTAGACCTTCATGAAGACAGGCTCTCATATTTCAAATACTTAGCTGATAACTTCTTCGGTCTTGCTGATCTTAGTCACGGTATCCACGGACAAGATTCAATCTAAAAGTTTGGTGGGATGATATTAGCAATAGACCATGGTTAACATGCTGCTTGAACTATAGATGCCTCATTTTGAAATCAGCCTAAACTCTGTTTTACTGTATGTTGAGAACTAAACTTATGTTTCATTGTTTCTAGTCCCTTTTGTTTTATGAATAAATGGAGAAATAATGAACTGAAGTTTGTAAACAGGGAAATGTATTTGCTTGTGTAAAGTTGCAGACTCGCAGCACATTACTTGTGTGGGCACAGTTCTATTTCTGCAGGTCTCTTCTTAGTTGTTGGGACAGGTATAGGCAGTGAGCATAGTTACTAGTTCCTGTGGAAGTTGTTTCAAATTCCTTGTGGAACACAAAAGTCATGCATGTTATAACAGTTGTCTTCCAAAAATTGTCAGATGGTTGGAAAATGTAAAACAAATACACAATGATCTTGAAGGAGCTTAATGCTGAATTACAATTTGATGTCTTAATGGAAGCATCTGCTTTAGGCATTGGTTCGGTTGTCTATCTCAAATGTCCACAAAAGTAAAATGTATGACCAATTATCATCGGGCAAGTGGCTCAAGACGTCTTAAGGTCTCAAGTTCGAGCTTCGTTTGGCAGTTTACTGATAAAAAAAAAGGAAAACAAAATGTCTGTACTGGGAAGTAACTGATAAAAAAAATGTGCATTGGGAATAAGCATATGCTTTAGGTATTGTTCCAATTTATCTCAAATATATGTAGTGAGAAGTAAAATTTTCATAGAGAATAAACGCTTAAAATATCTGTAGTTGCTAAAGTCATCAACGTCCGGAAGAAATAACCCAAAAATCAGTGGCATAAAACGTCTATAGACTGGAATGAATGACTAATTTGTGCAACAACCAAACATCATTGACATGAAACGTCGATAGACACTATAGAGCTGCAAGAGGTATGTAAAGTCGTAGACCTCCCAAACAAAGCCCTAATGTTTTAGTTGAATCAGTTTTCTGTTGCCTGTTGCTTTCATGGTGAAAATGGAATATGAATGAAGAAGATTTTCACTTGCATACTTTTTGTTGGCTCCTACTTTTCATGAAATTCCTCAAAGTTTCATAATTATGTTCTATGCTTGGAACTTTCTTTGTTGCTATAGTTCTTGGGTGTTCTAGATTTCTAGCTCTCTTGTACTCTTTATTTATATTAATCTTGTTGCTTCATTTCTTTGTGCACAAAATGGGGAAAAGAAACTAAAAATATCAAGTGCATTTGCTATAATCATGGAGGATATATGGTTGTTTCAAGCCCACAAGAAAGGTGGAATTAGAGGCCAATATTATTCATTTTTTTGCTGATATTTTGTCACAATATGAAGAAGGTTCATTTCTTTTGTTATTGCTGACTTTGGACTATTTTTGTCTCTCCAAATATCATCATCAAGGACTTGGACTTTTTCTCCAAATCTTTTTCTTGACTTTATAAACAATACATTTATTTTCCTTGCATGTTTGACTTAACCAAACTCTCCTATTCATTACCCTAGGACCACATTATTTAAAACCAAGAATTTTTTATTTTTCCAAAAATATAAAAAAAAAATTGTGGTTATTTATGTGTGGTTTAGGGCATGCTTTCAACAAGTCAAGTAGAAAGTTAAACATTTTACATGAATTGTACGGAAAAATAATAGAAATAATTATTATCGATCAGTTTGTTTCAGCTCTTGATATTTACGAATTTAATTATCGGTCGAAAGAAAATGTTAAACAATAGTCGTTATTTTCTTTCATGAAGCCTTCATACTTAAGATACGGTCGATCCCGTAGTTTCAATATTAAAAGCGATAAATGTTCAAGAAAAGAAAAAAAAAAGGAAAACTCAAAATTCTAGCTATATAGTCAATATACTCAACTGCTTATTCACATGCATGATGATTAATTGCTCTATTCAATTTCTGATACATGCATCTATTTAATTGTTCTTAAACCTACACACAATTAGCAGTGTGTGTGTATATATATATCACTTTCTCTCAAGAAACCAAGAAACCAAAAAACACTGTCTCCAACAAGTCATGAACAGGTGTGTCTTTGGCAGTTCTTGGATCTCCAAATTCTTTCTAATTATTTTATAATTAATTTCTTTCATTATCAATAGCTACTTTGTGTTGAATTATTGGACAAATTGTACGATAGAGTCTCAAAGTACAGGTGTACTGATTTTGTACCTTTCTCTTAAACTCTATCAACACACTCAACAACAAGTCATGAACGTGCTCTTGTCTTGTTGATTATGGTGAACATTTTCACATTACTCATTATTGTTCATGTATGGTGACAACAAAACATCAATTTTTCTTTAATGGGTTCGTCATAAATAGGTGAAGGGTTTAAATATATATAATTTCTGGTGTTTTTCTTCGTGTTTTAATGCAACTTGTCGAAGATACAAACATAACGTATGCAATTTAAAGAATATTATTCAGTTTCGAATCGATCATTATCTTCTTTGCAAAGAAATTCCAAGTTTTTTAGAAATTGGAATGATGATTTAAGTCAAGGCATTACATGTTTGGAATTGTCATGATGATGTCAATATTGATGATTATGTTTTTACCATATGAAAAGGATCACACACTTTTATTGACTGTTTGTATTCTCTAGATGCAATGTTAGAGAGAAGAGTGGAATTTGTAGCTGTGGAATATTGGTCTAGAACTCAAATGGTAAATTGGAGAACATTTTCATTTTTAGGGATTGAATGTTGTTTATTCTAGCTAGGTTTAAAAAGGGCGGTCCAATGCATCATGATACGTCTAATTGAGTAGGTCAATTTTTAGAAATGGTTTATGTCGAGCCTCTCTTTTGATATACGATCTCATGGAAGCGTTAGCGCTCCCTCCACAATGTGTAGGAGCACTGTGGGATAATGTCAAAGAAGCTCACGCGCTTCCCACAATGTAGGCTTTATCAAACAACATGGGCCAGTTGTATGAAGCATGATCGCCACTCTTTGACTTTTGGAGCAATGCATTGGAATGACGGTTATGTTTCAGTCGTTAATTTGTCCTCTGATTTGAATTTATATGCATCCTCACTCGTTGCTATGAAATCAGTGTGTAAAATTAATCATATACACAAAATCATATATTTTGTTTCTTGATTCAAACCTATAATGCCAAGATCACAAGAGAGTAATTGTACCGCCATTGAAATACATACAAGTGAACGTGTGTAATAATATGAATATCAAATAATGTAGTCCAAGTATTAGATTGTAAATATATGATTTCTCTAAAGTTTGGCCACAAGAATAATGGTAATTAGTTAGCTTCAAAAGCACAGTTAGGAAAATTAGTTGCATCTAATTAACAAATCACAAAGTTGATGGTATTGTTAAATTTGGTAGGAACCAAGAACCAATGAATAGTAAAGCTAGGAAAAAGAGTAAATGGTAAAATTGGGATCAATTTGAATAAGTGGGAACTATTGGTTCTTAATTTGACAACCTAGTCTAAAAAGGAGGGCAAAATATTAAAAAGATTAGATGGGTTATTGATTGCATTATTTATTTGGTCAAATAAATACATGATCTAGACATAATTCCTCTTTCATGGGTCTTTTGGATATAGCTTTTTGTGATAACATTTTTTTTATTTAAAATCTTTGAAACTTTCTTCCTTTGAATTGCTCAAGTGTGAGCCACAATTTGGCTCTACTAGTCAAAGATGAGCCCCACATTAGACTTTTATATGTAACATACAAATACTTCCAAAATTTCATATGATTATTTTTATATTATTTTATTTTTTATCTTCCATGATTAATTAATCTTAAGCATTGTAATCAAGAAAAATACTCCATTGATCTTCTGTTTGACTAACATTGTGAGGGTTTTACAAAATGAATATTATAGAGGATTAAATATGAACTAAAGGAGCAAATTTAGCACAAAATTAATAGTAAAATAACCATTTAGAACATAATCCATATTATGTATTGTAAATATTTTGTCTCATTTGTCAATCATGCATGAGAGAAATATTGGAAGACTTGTTCCAAAAAGAGACTTTGGGCTAAACAAATTCCATATAAAGCCAAGTGGATGACTTGACCAGAGAGTCACCAAAAGCAACTATATATTCAACAATACACATTAAATCATCATAAGTAGCTTCTTCTACTTCCAACTTCCAAGTCTAAAAACAACTATAGATCATCTCAAGAACACAAAAATGGAGGTGGCAAGAACATTAAGTTCTGAGAATAAAAGAGAAGTAGAAGATGATGATCAAGATGTTATGCTTCCTGGATACAGATTCCATCCTACTGATGAAGAGCTTGTTGGGTTTTATCTCAGAAGAAAAGTGGAGAAGAAACCACTCAGTATTGAACTCATCAAACAGATTGATATTTACAAATATGATCCTTGGGATCTTCCAAGTAAGATCTTGTTTTTGATATTTCATTTTTCTTATCATCATCTCCATATTTAATTTTCCATTTTCAGCTAATTAAACTAAGTCGATTTCGTCAAATTACTATATATATGATCATTCATGCAGTTCTTGAATGATTATCAAGAATTATATTTATTTTGTTTTAGTACGTATAAGTGCACAAACGTCAATATAATTGAGTTGTTGATTAATTCTCAACCAGCCACCCTATGTAGATACGTGATATTTGTGCATGAATTTATGTTCTCGAGTGTTGCTACCTATATATAAATCTCTACTATATATACTTCTAATTAAGTATTCAATTTTTTCTTATTTATTTTTCCATTTTCAGCTAATTTAACTAATTAAGTTGATTTGGTCAAATTACTAGGATCATATTCATGCAGTTCTCGAATGATATACAATTAGGAGTTATATTTATTTTGTGTATTATATATATATATATACATATATATGTATTATGGACTACAAGAGTTGATGATTCAACCAAGTGCACAAACGTTGATCCAACAATATATTGATTAATTCTCAAATCAAACAACCATGCTCATACATGCGTTTATGCACAAATTTATGTACTGATTTGTGCATTTAAGTGTTTCATAAAAAAAATTATGCACTTAGGATTTCCTTAGAATTAATATATGATTGTGAAAAATATTTATTTGATGAGTTCATAGAAAAGTGTAAAGAATATGGAAGTCTATAATTTTTCATGTTTTGTTCTACAAACATGGATCTTGTAAGGTTGCAGGATACATGCAGAAGTAATAAAATCAGGCACAATTTAAGTTCTTTTTCTCCCCCTTATATTTAACTATAAATGGATCTTGAAAAAGAACTTATCTTAATAAACAAATAAAAATGAGCTCATGATTGATAGTAACTGATATTTTATAGGAAAATCATTTTTTCACTTAGATAATTATATGATTTTTCTCGTACGATGAATCATGACCGCTAAAATGACACCTAACACTGGTGCAAACAATACATGTATCAATCTTTTTTCTTATTTAATTATAACATCAAACTTCACAAAATTTAAACAAAAATTACTTTGTTTATCATATAAAGAATCATGCTCACTAGATTAACATCGATTTGATCATCTTGTGATTAGACAATCCGTATGATGTCATGTTGTTTATATGTAAAAAACACAGGCGAAAACAATATATGTATAGATAATTTTCCTATTTTATAACATCAAACTGCACATAAATTAAACTCAAATTATTGTTTTTTTTTTGGTCTGATTTTAGTTTGTTTTGTGTGTGACTTGATGAAGAGGTTAGCATAGGTGACAAAGAATGGTACTTCTTCTGCATGAGAGGGAGAAAATACAGAAACAGTGTGAGGCCAAATAGAGTCACAGGATCTGGTTTCTGGAAAGCCACAGGCATTGACAGGCCTATCTATTCTCTTCCTCATTCCCATGACTGCATTGGCCTCAAGAAATCCCTAGTTTACTACCGTGGCAGCGCCGGAAAAGGCACCAAAACTGACTGGATGATGCACGAGTTTCGCCTTCCACCTAATAACGGCAAAGATCCCCACAATGCCAAGAACAATATTGCCCAAGAAGCGGTAAGAATTTTCAATCACTTCGATCTGTCGTTCTTTTTAAAGAGAATTTTAGTGTGCAAACTAAGCGCACAAATGGTGATCTTGACTATTCACGACTACTAGGTTTTCAAGGTACAAAATGGTCACTATATGCTAGGGTTTAATATGATTTTCTTGAGCTTGAACTAATATTAACACTCTTGAGAGTTGAGACACGATGGTAATAAGAAAAATCTCATATATGTGCACAAATATAATTGCACAAATAAATGCAAAAAGTTATAGAGAAGCATTAGAAATATTGTATACTAAAACAGAAAATTGTCTAGACAAGCATAAAAAAAACTTGCGTAGGAAAACACTCGTAAATAATATTTTTTTTATGATGTAATTTAGTAATCAAGGTAGAAAAGTTGGCTAGGCACAAAGTGTCACATAGGACAAAAACGATAATATAAAAAACGGTTTAAACTGTCTGACAGTTGAGTAATGTTATATATATGTCCTAAATATTGTACAAAATGATGTGTCAATTAATGAGACATGACACATCAATAAAAAATCAGTCGCTCTACAGAAAAAGTTCATGATAGTGGTATCATGTACGTCGGGTTTATGCAGACGTACTTGTGCTAACTGAAAATGTTTGCAGGAAGTTTGGACACTATGCAGAATCTTCAAAAGAATCCCAACCTACAAGAAATACACACCAGACCTCAAAGACACCAAACCAACCAACCAAAACCCAATAAGCACAGATTCAGGTTCCAAAACATGCAGCTTGGAATCAGACAACAACAACTGTGAGCAGTACCTGAGTTTTGGGGACTCACTAACCTTAATCAAACAAAACCAGACAAAAATGATGTTGAACCACCAACAACAACAGATGTTGATTAACAGTCACATGAACATGATGAGCTCTAGGCCTCAAGCACCTCCATTAATGACATCAGCTTATCTTCCAAGTCTTTGGAATGGAAATGGATCTGATGATTTTTTCAGAGATGGGAACTGGGATGAACTCAGATCAGTGGTTGATCTTGCAAATATGGATTCTTCCATACTTTATGACTGTAGAGGTAGATACTGATCATTTTATATCTTATTAGAGACTTTTGATATATATTACTACTATTAGATATAAATATGATATTGCTCGACATATTTTTCAAGATAAATAACTCGCGTCCGAGTTATTTATTTTGAAGATGGTGTCGGTGTCAGTTGTATATCGTTATAAATATGTGTAATTGAATTTGTTCGTTCGCTTTACTACTTACTATATTGTCGATATATATAAATAAAATGCGCACATTATACTTTCTATCATGTTAATTTTAACATTTTTGGTTTGGTAGATTTGTTCGTGTAATGGAATATATGAAAATATTTCATTTTGATCTTCTACTAGAAGACCAACAATATTTGCAACAATTTGTAGTATTCAGTCACATTGATAACAATAAATTTATTGTAGATTATGTTATTTTTACTCGTAATAGTGAGAGTCTCGTGCACTGAACTATTCTTATAATAAAATGTGAAATTGAGCACTATTGGTCAAACACTCTCAACTATACCTGGCCGTTCGACCGCGGGCCTAAAACGGGCCGGGCCATATAACTCACGCTTTCTTATTTTGTGACTTTTTATCACTCGCACATTGTCCCTAAGTGGCGACCACATTACGGTTGATGAAAAGCAGTTCGATAAAAACACGTTGGGATGTACAAGTGAGGAAGATGATTTTGTTGATCCATTTACAAAACATACTTGACCTTTTCAGTATCTACACTCAACAATTTGCTGATTGAGAGAAACTTCCAGTGATGAACAATTGCTAGTAACAACTGAGAGAATCAAAGCTTTCTCAAGATCTCTATATTCTCCACCTTGATTGATCAAAGAGATCACAAACTCTACAAAAACAGCATCACATGGTAGTGTTATTGGACCTCCACATGGCAGACCAAACTCATCTTCAGACAGCTTCAAGAGCTCCATGAAGATCTCACTCTCAAGACACAACAATGGAATCATTAAACGTTTATAGTCAGCTGTGTACACAACAAAGTGACCCTTATCAGCAACCAAACATGTCTTGTAGTAACTGTCACTGAATCTTGGTAGTGAATAAGCTCTCTTTTTTCTGATAGTAGCTAGGTTTTGCCACTTCTTGGCCATCTTGAACAGGTTCTTGGAACTTGTCATGTTGGGTTTTGTTTACTTTTTGTGGTGCAAGAAATGGATGGATGTTTTGGGATCTTTAAGGTTGTTGGTGCAATGTAGGAGATGGAAAGGGCTATGTATTTATATAATGAAAGACTTCAAGGAATCAAGAACTCTACTATTAAGCGCTTGTTTGGTAATACTAGGAGTGCCTTTTTTAAAAGAGGTGTCACATAAACAAAACTTAAAAGAGAACTACAGTAAATTGTTTGATAAAATGCATAAAATGGTGGCTTAAAGGAGGCAAACTCTTATAGAGCTCATTTAAGGAGTTGATTCTTACATGGGCTCAATGCCTCGTGGTATTTTGGTCTTCCTTTAAGGAGGAGAGGTAAAATGTACATTACTCTCATAAAATGTCAGTCAACCAATTCTATTCTGATATACTTAGATGTGAAATGTTAAATGTTGTTTCTACAGATGATGTCGACCTTCGCAATTATTTTTATTTGAACATATTATTACAGGAAACTCAATCTTTTGAAACAGCTCCTTACAGTTTGAGCCACATTCTCACTGTACCTTGCAGTTTCCCAACATTGTCACCAATCAAAGCTTATCACCTAGTTTTTTGTGTATAACAAAGCTTGACAGACTGTTCATGGAATCTTTGTTTCTAGCTAAAAACGTCTGATGAAGCCAAAAGGTTACTTCGGAATAAACTATGAGAACAATGAAAGTACAAGTAAAAGCACAAAACAATGTACACCTAGAATTCCTAACTACATGCATCACTTGTTCTTGTTTTTGGTATATTAACTGTTAGATAACTGCAGTTCACAGAATCTTCTTGGATTCGTTAACTAACCTACCGGTCACTTGGCATTGTTCTTGGACAGATGTATCCTAAGACAAAATAAGGTTTAGTCGTTTGCTGACAGCAGCGACTGACAACAACAAGAGATTCCATAGAGTGGGTCATGAATTACAAGATCATAAATGGTAGCGTTTGTAATGAAAAAAGATTGGAAAGCGACTTCTCATTCCAGAAAATTGTAATACAAACAGAACAATAAGAGTTTCATTACTATTCTGATTCTTGATTCTCTTTTCTATACAAAAATTCTGATCCAAATGCTATTTAAGTTGTGTCTAATGATTCCGTGCGTCAAATTATACATATATGAGACTCGTGAACTGTAAAAATCATGACTTAACGGCATTCACATAGACAGAGTGTGATCTTTATATTCAGTAATTTCAGGCAAGAACGGACCTTATCAGCAGCTAAATAGAAGCTCCAAAACTGTCTAACTTGATTCTTGGTAGTTGGTAGTGAACTTCTGTTCTTGATGGTAGCCAATTTCTTGCCATCTTGGGAAGATTCTTGGAACTGCTCAAATTCGTTAGTTAACAGAGTGAGAAATGACAGATCTTTTAATGGAAAGAAACCGGTATGTTATTGTAACAAGGTACAAAGACAGGACACAAGAATGGCAGATTTCTTTCAGTACAGTTGCAGAAAAACCAAAGTGTCCTTTTTATAGCATGTTGGTAGTTATAAACAAAGCTTGGTGGCCTGCAAAATAGAGATCAAAGTATATTATGTATATATATATTCCTTAATGTGGCCAAAAAACCTTGGATAAAACAATGAAGACAACAAAAGTACAAATGGACTTACCAGTTAAGTTTGTCCTTGTATTAGATATTCTGCATAAACAGTTATATCAGTAACTCATCTTGGACTCATAATCTCGTCTTACAAGAAAGTACATTATTCCTGCACGATTAACATGATGGCTACATCGATGACACAACAAATTAATAGCTATTGTGAGTTTAAGGTAATGACAGGGAAAAAAGGTTCAGTGAAGTTGAGTCATGCGAATATGCCAAGCAAAAGCAATGTTTGTGGAATCACTCTGCACAAAACTCGTGTATGAATCATGAACAAATCTATGAAAGTCACAACATTGACAGAAGTTGAACTTCTAAATAGCATCTCTAATGAAACTAAATTTTAGAACATAAAACTATAAGCTAGAAATGCCCCAGATTCTAGTTGTTACGAGCCATGATTTTTACTGATATTCCTTGCTAGAAACTACCATTTCCTCAAGCTGCTATATGTATGGGAGGCTTATGTCAGTCACTAACAGAGATAAAATATCTATTCTGTTCAGCAACTGCAACCAAAAATCTGCTGGTTCATTTGGAAAATAGGTGGCGATGATGATGAGCAGCGACTGGAGACAACTGACAGAAGCAACGCTTTCTCGCGATCTCTAGCTGCTCCTTGATCTATTAAAGAGATCACATAATCCATGAAAAATGCACCACATGGCAGTACGATAGGACCATTGCATGGCAGGCCAAACTCCTCTTCAGACAATTTGAGAAGCTCTACGAAAAGCTCATTGTTAAGCCACACCAGTGGAACCATGAGTCGTTTGTGATCAGCTGTGTAGACATAGAAATGGCCCTTATCGACCAGCAGAGATGTTCTGTAACAATCTGCATCCAATCTGCAGCACATTTTTGGCAGCGGAAGTCTCTTTCGCCCAGTGATAGAGAACTTCTGCCACCTTCTTGCCATCTTGAAAAGGTTCTTGGAGCAGTTCATATTCTAGTTTATTTTACAGAGCAAGAAATTGATATATTTCAGAGCAAGGATGTAACAGTATGATGTATTCGTTACTGAATGAAGTTGAAGTAAGTTATATATACTAAAAGGTATGGAGATGGTTCAAGAATGATACGTACCTTTCTTCATCTTGTCTTATTGTGACCTATTTGGTTGCGAACAATGCCTGGCCAACGATTCCAGAATTCTCAAAGCTATCCAGAAACACCTATTAACCTGGTCAACATACAAGAGAAGGAATCCAAGAAAAAAAATACAAGATAAGCCAACAGAGAATCAAACAAAATTTTACATAATCAAACTTATGGGTACTCCAAAAACGAAATCACCAACAATGATAATTATAGCGTTAATGACAAAGAAATTACCTCCGTGTCCAAGACATAAGTTAGTGTTTAGACAAGTGAACCCAAACTTCTCTAATAAAAAACGAAAACAATTAATGATGTCTCATAGAATCACTCCTCCAGCCCAAAGTTCATCCTGCTAATAATCTAATCGCATAGTTCAAAGAATATAATATTACAACAGTAGAGCTTTATCAAGTAATATAGAGATAAGCACCTTCAACAAGGCTGATAAGAATTGACATTTTGCACAACAATGATTTGCAGCCAGGCTGTCAGCACCAATATCTTAAATAATTTTATTGAGAACCTTTTAAAACTCACATCAATAAGTTCGGGATCCTCCATAAAAAGTTGGGGGGGGGGGGGGGGAAAAAAAATGTGACGAAATGAACAATAACGGTGAGGTAGGGGGGGGGGGGGGAATAATTAACACAATATAGACATCAAATCAGCCTATGACTAGCCTAAGGAAGTTCATACTCCACATTTCACAAAAATATTTAGTGTGGCAATTCCTACATTTAAGCTCTCATGTAAACAAGTATAAAATCCAATACCAAGGCTGAAGTGACATTCAATATCAAGGCTGATGGAATGTATTCGCTCCTTGCTCATGCTGGGTATTAACTGGTGAGGTAACAACAGAGATATCCAAGCTGTTTCTTTCTGTCTCAGGGGCAATTTCTCGAACATCAGGAATCCTTGCCTCTGTTGCCTGAATATCATTCCATTCTCCATTACCAATTGGCTGGAGATTGACTTGATCCACTCCCTTGTGGACTACTTCACTAAGGCATGCTTTATCTACATTCTCCTCTGACTCTACGTGCTTTGTCAGGGGAAGAGTGTTGTCAATATCAGAGCAAGACTCTGTCTTCTCCTCAAAAACTTGCTTTGTCTCTATTTGTTGCCTGTTGACAGAAGAGTAAAATATATGGACTGTTAGAACTAAAAGTAGCATTTTTCTTTTAAGAGGAGTTTAAACAATTCTATGAATGCCAGTCAACGTGCAAGATGTAGCACTTCAGATCATATCAGTGAAATAAAGGGGGGCATCACTAAATTATATAGCAATGCCTACGAAAATCTGTGTGCAGGCAAAATTAATTTAGCCACATCAGCTAGGTAGCGCACTGGTTTATGATATAATGTCCCCTAATAAAATATTAATTACATCCTTATTTGCATGGACAAGGACTCATAACACCTATACGTCACCATATTGTCATGTTTCTCTTTAATCAGGCATACTTGTAACCCTAGTATCGATATCATGCAATAAATGAAAATGGAATCACACAGGATGATTCCTGCATACTTCATTTACTAAGGAATTGTATATTGGACCTTTGAAGCTGCGCTTGTAACATATTCACATAAGATAGAAGCTCTTGCGTCTCCTTCACAGCAGATAACTCTTTCTGTTCAGCCTCTTTAATTCTGGTCTCAGCACCTGCTTCTGTAACCCTGACCTTCTCCTCTGCTCTTAAGACAGCGGCTTCTAGTATAACAACACAGTCTCTAGCTCTTGCTAGTTCAGAACGCCATAAATGTGCCTCCTGAATAGCGGAGTCCCTCTGCTTAATTAACTGTTCCCTTTCCTTGCTTAGGGCCGTAACTTTTTCTTCAGACTCCTTCACCTACAAGATCAAACAAAAACCAAAAAAAAAAAACATAAACAAGACAGAATGAAAGACCTAATATAAAGGAATAGAAGATAATGAATGTGCTTCTTGGTTTTTTATTCCCATAAACATTTTATTACATATTACCAGCCAGGATGCACAATGAATCATCGAGACAGATGAGATGTATAAGTACCTTCATCACGGATGCCTCTCCTTTCTTCTCGGAATCTTTCGTTAAGCGCTCAATTTCTGCAAAAGCGATTCTCCTATGCTCATCCATTGTATGGGCTGCAGATGCAGCAGCCTCAGCAGCTTCAGCAGTCTCAGTTAGTTTTTCTGCTATATCTTTTATTGTTGAATCCCGAGCACGGAGGTCCCTGGCTAAATTCTGCAGTTCCTCATCCTTAACTCGTAGTGTTTCCTAAGGCACATGGTTATGCGTTCAGAAAGAAAGCCAGGTGCAACGTATAACTATAGATTTGCAGGGCTAGCACTAACATGAAAGGAACAACAAAGTCGAGGATGATAATCTGTCAAACAAGGCTTGCCTTGCACCTCATACTGTATACTTTTAGTAGATTCATGACCAAGCGACTCACTGTCTAGTTTCTAAGGCCAGACCACCAAGCCTTTAAGGCTTCTTCAGGACCTAACTCCTAAGGAATCCAACCCAGCACCTCATATAATAAAATTTTAACTATTTGTCAGTCACAAATCTTGAGCAAAGCATCAACCATTTAATAATTCCCAATTTCTACCACCAAGACAGAAGCTAATGTACAAAGAGGCAGAACTGCTACCAAACCATTGATTCTATCTATTTGCTTTAACTTACATGTTCTACAAAAGATCAGTCCCTCTCTTTCCAAGAAAACATTCACTTTCCAGATGTGTTTCCTTTTTGGTTTATGGTTAAAGACATTGATAAATAAGTGAAAACAAACTATGCACACAAGAAGCATATGTGAATCATAACCCCCAAACACCAATCAGCATATCATTATCATGGTACGGTGTCTTTGCAATTACTGTAAGAAAAACCAGCTTGTATATCTGTACCTTCATAATGGCCAGATCATCCATTGGCCCATCAGTTGGTCTGTATGTTACTACTCCTAGAGCATTTCTCATAGAGATCTGCATTGCAGCTTCAATCTCTTTAGAACATTCAAGGGCTGTAGAATTGGCGGCAGCAACTACTGTAGCAACTGTTCCTAATTTTGCGGACCCATTCCCACTCAAAGAATTGACAGCCTCTTTATGAGCTTTTAGAACCAACTGTGTTGCACTGATATTTTAAAGAAACGAGAAGCATACATAAGGGAGTAATATCAGCAGCAAATCCAATTGAATAATAAATATTTAATAACTGCTATGTTCATTTAATGGGCTGAATGCGTGTCCCATGATGAGAAAATGGAAATCAATAAGAATTACTAAGAACCTTGAAATATGAAAATAATCAGTGGAAGCCGTCTACAATATGGCACAAAATGCTACAAAAGATACATTGCATTTGATCATATAGAATAAGAAGAAATTACAATCCAATACCAATTTACTGAAGCACGCTGCACACTTTATTAGGGGTAAAGAAACTTACTGTAGAGTTGACACCCATGCTCTAGCTGCAGCAGGAGTTTCTGTGCATAAGAAGTAGTCTTTCTTCGATGGAGTCCCAATATCTAAACAGTATAGTTAAGAAGTGTGCAAGTGGCTAGGAATTCATATCATCCTCTACCATGGAAATTGATAAATTTAACCTTAAAATCACAAAGCTTTTTACTTCACTATTAAAAGGAAGAATAGACCAATCAGGATACAGATGCAGCAGCCATCATACTTCGGTAATCCACTGAAGCACATAAAACGAGAAGAAAAACGACATATCACTAGCTGTTTAAAGTATAATCTCTCACATCAAGTAATAACTTTGAATGTAAAAGTGGCTTAGTTATTAAAATATCAATCTTACTGGAAGTTCACTGGAGATAGCGTGATAGTGCTATTTGCATCAAAGATCATGGTTCCTTTGACAGATGGCTCATTTCTTCTAATCCTAGAACAATCAAACGAGAAGGAAATCCAATATTTACGCATCTTACAAGAAAGGAGAGAGAGAGAGAGAGAGAGAGAGAAGAAGAAGAAAGTAAATGTAGCAAAAGATTTGATGCCAAATATATACTTACTTGTATTCCATCCTCCCCGTTGTTGGGTCCAAGATTACCCACCTCTCATTCCATTTCCTCAGCTATTATAAACGAAAATAAAATACAGAAGGTAATAATCACAATCTGTATCAACCCTACAAATGGTAAGATATGAGTGCAGAAACATTTGCAATTCACAATAACCAACCAACCAATTCACACTCATCACAAAAGTATTAACAAAAAAAAAAATAATAATGTTACATCTCCACAAAGTCCTATGCTGCTCTGATATTGGGCATATGAGCCACATTGCAATATGGTACACTACCTATGACACTTTCACAATTTCCCCCGATCAAACAATCATAATACTATACTAACGTTTTCGGTAAGCCCAAACTGATTAGTTTCAGATGGCATGGAAGGTTTCAGTAAGCTAAACCACTAAATTCTATTCGAATCACCACGAAAGACCCGGGATTCTACCTGCTTCGGAATGAAACCCGAAACAATCAATTTGAAGCTTGAGGAGCTTATCAGGGAAAAGGGTTTTCATATACATTCACAAAAAAAAAAAAAAAAAAAACAACCTTAAGCTACTCAACAAGCTAAAATTAAACATAAAGTAATGAATCAGAATAACAAGAAATGCAAGACAAGAGGACCGTACGGTTTCAGATCTTTTCAGGAGTGGACCCTGCAATAAATTCCTACCGGAACCAGATGACAACTGCCTTTTGATCTTCTCTAAGCTGTTCTCTGTATCCGAAGCTCTCTGCTACAACCATTTCCAGAGAAGTTAACAGAGAAGACAATAGAGAATCGAAATAAAAATCGAAACTTTACATGTATCGATACAAATAAAGAGAGCAGCTTACCGTGGATGCGCCATTGGAGGCCATGAAGGACGGATCAGAGGAATCGGAAGTGAAAATTGTGGAATTTGAGGTTTCTGGGATATTTTCGAGGAGCTGTTAGGTTTGTTTCATGGACTTGCAGCTCGGAGTTGATGACGATGACGTGTTATGTTATTTTTTATTTTTTTATTTTGTTAATAGGACGATACGACCTGTCGCATCCAAGTAGCCGGGCAATTTTCATCATTTTCGTCGCTGATAAGACTACGCACAATACGAGTAGCTTTGTAGAGGTGACAAATTTTGGCTCCGGGGCGACCGAGCTTGATCCAAATCCGACGCAAAAGGGCTTCAGATTGGTTTCGGTTTTGGACAGCGGGTCGTTTCACTTTTCTTTTTGGAATAGAAGAGCAAGTTCGTGCAAGTTGTTTGATTCAATCGACATGAAAATTTTACAAAAAATTCTAACTCAATCTAATTTGGAAGTCGATTTTTTTGTTTGTCTTGTATTCAAATTACCAACGCTAACTATTTGCAGGGATATTTCATGAGTGGTTCACTTGCCCGTGGATTAGAAAGATAGTGGCTAACTCATACTACACTTTGCGGTTTGCTTTTTGTAAAATCATGAGCTGTTCAGGAGTGTTGAATTCTTTTTTTTTTTTTTGGCGATTTACAGACAATTTTGTCGTTTGTCCGCACACCAGTTGGCGTCTGCTCGTTCTTGTCAATCACACAAAGTTCGATCTACAAATTTGAATAATGTTACAAACCTAAATATGAGAAGAAAAAAGAACATTAATCTACCATTGAGACAAGCATAAAGATCATAACATATACTCCTTCCGTCCCAAAATGAGTGTACTGTTTGTCTAAATTTTTTGTCCCAAAATGAGTGTCCTGTTTGTTTT
>JAYMTF010000807.1:0-29951 GCA_036897485.1 Pelargonium nanum | reverse complement strand
TAGTCTGGGTGTGGTAAAACGGCTTAAAGGTGTCAACCGCGAGTTTGTGGGTCCGCTGATCAGGAACCTCATGATTTAGATACAAAAAAAAAAGTCGGGTCGGGTTCGGATTGATAAACCTTAATCTAACTCTATAGATCTATTTAATGTATACAATTCAAATCTATTATATTCCCCGTTTCAATTTCTAGATCTATTTTACGTTTACAATTCAAATGTGAAGATATGCAGATCAAATTTCGAGTGCATGCAAATTCATTTAAATTGTCATCTTCACTTTTTCTTAATTTTTCTTCTAGTTGATCTCTTTCTTAGTAAATTGCACATCCAAAAAAGTTGATATATATGAATATAAGAGAAAAAAAAAAAAAACAATATCAAATTTTGTGATAAGATAAAATATTAGTAGATTGTCTCTTATAATATGATGAGCAATTAAAATATTGTAGATTTCCTTAAGATATCATCCTAATAACACTATCAAATCTTTATTTACAAAATAAAATAGAAGCTTTTTTAAAAAAAAAAAACATTATCAATGTCTTGATGAGTTAAAATAATAGTAGATTTCCTCAAATTGAATTGCTAAACCTAATCAATGTTGTGAATAAAAAAAATATATGATTGATTTGTTTTGCTATGTGTTTTAAGGTTAATATGTGAAAGTGACACTTTTATTATAATAAACAAATTAATAGCTAAGAACTTTGAGATTAGGACTTCTCCAATCTTATCTTTCCATCTAATTAATTATGATTTATGCCTAACTCTACCATCTTAGCATGTGTAAAAAGAGGTATTATGACCAATATGTTTGCTCTTAATTAGTTCACATGACACTAAGCATATATGCTTACCCAAAATATAATTAATTTGGTTATAGATATAGGTTAATTAAATAGTTACACACTTTTAAGTTTATATGTTGATGTTCACGAACTATACTGAAATTTAGTCGGTCCAAGTAAAACGAGACAACGAACAATACGATGTAGCTTCGTCGATTGCATGCCTAAGTCGTATTATTGTAATTCCAAGGCTGTTTTAGAAATAACGTACAACTAGACAATAATTCAATTTCATACACTTATTGATACACTTACATACATTTATCGGTCTGAAAAATATGCGATATTATTGAATTTGTCGATAATTAACAATGGATGAAAAACAATCTTCACCTAAACATTACTATATTTGCATACACATTAATTTATCGTTACGAAAAGGGGTCCTTTTATTATTTCATGGTCGGAGAAATCATATGATACGATGGATGGCGATTAGGTAAATACCACATCTCAATTTTATTTTTATCACAATTTACACGTTTTATAATAAGAATGGAGATTTTAGACCAAACAACCAAAAATGGTGGGCCAACAAATGTTGAAAAATGTTGGATTAAATCATTGTTTAAATGCATTATTGTGGATGGAAATGGAACCATCTCATTTACTTCATGACAATCACACATTTTACAACACATGGTCAAAAATGGCAAATTCAAGCATGTGGTCAATAAAAAAAAATATAAACCAAAGTTTAAACAACATTTTTCACTAAACAAGAGTGTGATTGAAGAAATTAAGGATGTTTTATTTTGATATTTTTAGAATGATACTATATATTGTTTATGTGATCAATAGTAGATTGGTTACTAGTGATAATTGATAAATGCTACTATGTTCTTGCTTAAGAATTTTAATAATCAATTTGTAAACCAGATTATTACTTCAACTAATTTGTCTAAGGGCGTGAAAATAAATTAAAAAATTAAGACATGTCGGATATTTTTAGTTTTAGTTTATACGTTCTTTAAAATTTTTGATTATGACATATGTGAAAACAAAAATAATTATCTTTTCAAAAATGAATTAATTTTTATTGTTTTTAATACAAAGTGAATTTTTAATTTTGACAAATTTTGCATGTATTTGATTGAGTTTAATAAATTAAAAATGATGTAAAATGGCTTAATTAATGTAGTTACTAATAGTAAAATTACACTTACTTGGAACTAGTATTTGTATTTTAAAAATAAGATGCATTTTTTTATAGCATTTTGTTTGCTTTTTTTTTTTTTGAAGGTTATTTATGTATTTTATTAATCATTGCTTTATGTGGAAATGTGGGTACACAAGCTCTTTTAAATACCAATCACATCCTACACTTCACAAAAACCACAAACCTTCACTTCAAAAATCTCTCTCTCTCCTCCAAAAATGCTTCACAAGTTTTCAAGTCCCTTCAAGCTTAGAAGAGAAGAAGATGGCTCAACCAAAGCTTCTTCTTCTTCTTCTTCAAGTTCATCAATGGCTGTTGGGTTGGGGATTCTTGTACACCTCTCATCACATCTTCATGGGATTGATAATCATACCTCCAACAACAACACTGTCCTCATGAAATCTGCAGACTTGAGACTCATGAGAGTACTCAACCAACAATCACCTTCTAATGCCCAATCTTGCTTCCTCAAATCTTGCTTTTTGTGCTCCAAGAACTTGGGAACTGATCAAGATATTTACATGTACAGGTACTCAACATCTCCACAACCTCTTAGTAATTATATTGTTTCTTGGACAGTACTTATCAAGCTGTCCTAGGTTTGACATGATTGGTTTTCGGGTTGGGTTGAGTCAAGTCGGTCAAACCGATACTAATCTAAGCAAAACTTAAACCTACTTAAAAACTCGTGTCGTTTAACGGGTCACGACTCAAATTGACAGTACTATAATTACAACAACAAAATCTAAAATGAGAGTGAATATTTTGCAGGGGTGATAAAGGATTTTGCAGTGAGGAGTGCAGGAACAGGCAAATTATTCTGGATGAGACAAGAGAATTGGAGCTCTCCACCAAGAAAATGGTTGCAGCTTACAGGAGATGTTCAGGGATGAGTAGTGAAACTGGTGTCCTCCTACATGACCTCAGGAGACAAAACAAGCACATTCCAAATCACAAAGTTAGGGCTATTTTCATGTAGTTTTCAATGGATCGGACTTGACAATTCTAGTTTGCGGGTGTTCGTATTTTGTAACTTTTTATCAACTCTGTTGTTTCTCACTAGGTGACGAGTCATGTTAAGACTGACAAGAGGTAGTATGATAAAAACACGTGCGATTTTTTGCCTTGGTTTGTTTAGTTTTTTGAAGCTCTTTTTGTTTAGTTTTAGTGTAGAACACATAATTGAGGCATTGAGTTAGAAAGGAGTGAAGAGAGTTAAATATATATTTGTAGATTAGTACTTATTATTTTAATTTTATGTTTTTTTTTTTTCTTTCTTTCTCCTAAATATAAGAGTTTGGATGCTTTTAATCAAGTAATGTTGCTTTCAGTTATTGTCAAAGAATCAACTGGTGCAGCAGTAGCCATTCATGCTAGATTTTGATTTTGGATAGCAACCTCGAATATTGAATCTTGACGTTGGGATATACTTCAAGATATTTTGCCGACTTCTTGATGTTATTTTGATATTATTATTATAGAGGGTTTCAAGATAAAAAATTACAAGTGCATGTAGCAAGACTGACAGTTGTGAATTTAAATGACGAAAAATCTCGAGCATGTCACTAATGGTGAAACCTATATGATGTTAGAGTAACAAGTTCCTTTTTGTCTATACTTCACAAATTCGCTTTAACATAAATTTGTTTCCTCGGAAATAGGTTTAGAATAGATATTGCTCGGTTTGCTCCTCATGCTATGATATTTGTATGTGTTGGTGAGGGTTTGATTCTTGACGGTAGTTTCTACATATGTTGCGATCAATCATTCGCTCTTAGTAGATTGACCATTTGACACTGATGTAACTGAGTGAGTGTTTGTACAATCCTCTTAAACGCATTGGGTCACTAATTTCTTTTATACTAATAAGCCTATCATTTATTGCAAAATGTGAGTTTAAGTGACATAAAATCTCGAGCAGTAACCAATAATGTTGTCATTACCATTTTGTCTACTTCGTTACCTCATATTAATCTTAAGTGTTTATAAATTTGTACACTTAAAATTTAGTGTACGAGTTCTTTAAACAAAACCCGCAAACCGGTTGAACTCAAAACATGCATGAACTCAATCGTGTTTGGTTAACTCTATGCGATCCAAACCCACATAAGACTCAAATTGTCTAACTCTAGTTAATAGTTAAGTCTCTCAGTGTCATGGACATAGACAACAAATTGAGCTAAGACCCTTAATTTCTCTTGTGTGTATGTGGTTAATTATTAATCTTTCCAAGTGAGCACAAGAACAACATTAAAAATGTGAATCTTGATTGAAAATGTAATCTGGGAAAATGGGTACTGTAAAAACAAGCACCAAACCCAGTAACTCTCAGCTTCTTGAGACGATGATGATGGAGACAAGAACCTGAAATCAGAGCTTCAAGAGTTGTAAGGAAAAGCAAAAAAATGATGTAACAAAAGTCCTCATGTCATGTTTTTGTGTTTCTTGATTATCATTTTGGGAGCAACAACCAACTAATTTTCTGATCTTTTAATGCTAAATACACCAAAAAGTCTGGTTCTTGTGGACTTTTAGCTCTGTTCTCTAGATTTTTCGTAAAAAGGAACCTTTTTTATTTGTTAATTTTATTGTTAGGACTTTGTTTAATGTTAACATTTGTAAGATTTAAAATTTAATTTAATGGGTTCTTTTTTTTGGGTCTTCACTAAAGTTCTTGAAAAAAAAGTTTCTAAATTTCTTATGTTCTTCACTTGTATTTGATGTTTTGATATTTATACATAGTACCAATAAGACAATACATATGTAAAATACTACGTTGTTGAATTGTCCAATTTTCTGACACCAAACTATTTATATTTTTAAGAAAATGTGAGAGACATAATTTAATTCTTTGAGGACGACTCTGATTTGATCTTGCTTTTTTTTTGGGGGATTTTTTATTTTCTTTTTGTGAGGGTTAAAATTTAAGGGTCTAGGGTTCTTTTTTCTCTCTACTTTATTCACTCCTTTGTGATTTGAGGAGCTTTCGTTGGTTTTGGGTTGTGCTGTGTTGTTCTTCGAATTCCGCATTTTCCGCTCATGGGTCGGTGGATTTTCTGTGTTTTCTCTTCTGGGTAGGTGATTTTCTCGGATTTTCTCATCTGGGTCGGAGCAAATTTGTGGTTTGGGATCGAAAGTTTGGGGCTTTGCACTTGGTTTTGCTCAGGATAGGGTTTTGATTTTCTGGGTTCTTAGAAAATTTGGTGTTTGGATTGTGTGGAGTGGTGTTTTGATTGATCTCTGGTGATGAAGTTAGGGTTTTGATTTGGTTGGTGTTGTTGGGTTCTGTGGAAGTTGAAGCCTAACATTTTGGTGCTACCTCTGGTGTGAGGAACTTGTTTAATGATGATTCATGCTGTTGGTGCTTCAAAATATGCTTGTAGTCTCCTAGCAGTCACTTGTGGGAGAGGTTCTGAGGATAGTGGAAACAAGGATGGCTCGGAGAGTCGGAGACGATATCCCATCCCGGAGTTGGTTTCTTCAGGGCGCTTGGAGGTACAATATCTGCTTTCAGTAGCTTTCTGTTATTGCAAATGATTCGGAAGTGTATTTTTCATGTATTGCTGTTGTGACAATGTCTTTGTTTCGGTTGCTTGGTTCGTTTTTTTGGTGTGGTCTTGGAATGCAGGCTCAATCACTCGGTAACTTTCAGCGGTTTTCGTGTCTTGAAAAAAAAAATGAAGTTTATTTCGTATATTGCTGCTGTCACAATGTCTTTGTTTCGGTTGCTTGGTCAATTTTTTGGTGTGGTCTTGGAATGCAGGTTCAAACACTCGGTAGCTTTCAGTAGTTTTGCTCGTATTGAAAAATGATTGTGAAGTATATTTCTCATAAATTGCTGTTGTGGCAATGTCTTTGTTTTGGTTGCTTGGTTCAAGCACTCAGTAGTTTTCTTGTATAGGAAAATGGTTATGAATTGTGTTTCATATATTGTTGCTATTGTTACAATTTGTTTTGGTTGTTCGATTCTTATTTTTTCGTATCATTTTGGAATGCAGGTTCAGACACTTGTGAATCCGAGTAAAGACGAGTTTGGTAAAATTCTTGAATCGTACCAGCCTAATTTTGTATACTTGCAAGGGGAGGAGCTTGAGAATGATGAGGTTGGATCTTTGACATGGGATGGTCTTGATTTGTCCAGTCCCGAAGCTCTATCCGAGCTCTTCCATACTACATTGCCCACAACAGTAAGTAATATAAAATTTTCCAAACTTGTTAACCGATAATGCTATACTAGTTTTTGTTTCTTGAATTTGGTCTGATTTCGGTTCAAATATTTTTGTAGGTTTATTTGGAGGTCCCCAATGGAGAGAGATTGGCAGAAGCTCTACATGCTAAGGTGATTCTGGTCTCTTTAACGTGTCTTCCAAGTGTTTGCTTCAATTGATTATCATAATGATTTTTGGTTTTAGATTGTAATTTGAGAACCAGAAGCTTTAAGCTTCTATTTTTTATTCACACAGGAACGAGACAGAAGATTGATCGGCTTTCATTTTTGCAGGGCATTCCTTACGTGATATACTGGGAAAACATTTTTTCTCGATATGCTGCTTGTCATTTCCGTCATGCATTACTTTCGGTGGTGCAGAGGTATATACGTTATTAATTTACACGTAGTGAGTGGTGTTCTATCTTTTAGTTTCCAGGGCATGTTATAGATAAATATTTAGAGAGAGAAAGAGAGAAGCTAAATTTGATTATGATCTTATTGTGTATTGCAGTTCATCAACCCATACGTGGGATGCTTTCCAACTCGCACATGCCTCCTTTCGGTTTTATTGTGTACGGAACAACCTCGTCCTTCCTGCTAACCGCCACGGTGTTAGTGGTGACGTGGGGCCACAGGTGCTCGGTGAACCTTCAAAAATAATCATACCTCCTCCTGAAATAGGGGAAGAGGACGATGAAGAAGGTTCTATGGACGATCTTCCTGCTATAAAGATACACGATGATGAAGTAAACTTGAGGTTTCTTGTTTGTGGGGTACCATGCGCTTTGGTAAGTGACCTCCGCTTACCCGATTATGTATGCTATTTATTCTCTTAGGAACACGTGCTACGCTGAAACATTGAGTTTATATGATTATTGATAAACTTAGTTATTTTCAGGATGCATCTCTATTAGAACCTTTGGAGGACGGACTCAAAGCCTTGTTGAGCATTGAAGTAAGTATTGCAAACATCTTACCTTGCTTTACAATCTAAATTTCTCAGCCTTGCCTTCTTTTTTGTCACGCGAATGAAAAATCGTAACAAATGTAAAAAGAAAAATGCATTACTACCACACGCGAACTTTAATAGATTTATTTTGGGAATTCCGCATTACTCTTAAGTTCCAAAGTCTGTTAACAGTATATAGTTAATATAGGACCATCAATTGTCAGTTTAAGCTTTTAGTTGAGTTAGTCATCTGCTTGGCGTCGGTGCCTTCTATACCAAGAGATCACGAGTTTGATTCCTGCTGCCACCCTAATAAAAAGATTATTGGAATTGTCAGACCACATGTAAAGCGGTAACAGACTTACACGTGAGAGGGTGTGTTAGTGTATACAATTAATATTTTTGTCTTCAACTATCAATAAGATTACAGAGTCTTATTCCCTTATGGATTAATCTCTAAGCTATTTGCTTTATGGTTTTCTCGTGGAATTGAACTTTGACTATGTTGAAGCAAGAACATGCATATTTTAACTTTTGCTTGTATCATCTGCCCTCGTTGAGCCGCATTTGTGCTATATAGAGTTTCTAATTCTTTCGACTTTTCCGTTTTCCCCTTTTGCTTTTACTAGGTACGTGGGAGCAAACTTCATGGAAAGTTTAGGTACGATGCATCTCGGAAGGAATCATTTTTACTCTGTGAATTTATTTGTGATGTTCGGTGTAATATCTGGCCAATGTTATAGTTTCTTATTTGACTGTGAACAAATATAACAATTCATTAATCTTTTACGCTGCTTGCACTTCACAATTCAGCGCCCCTCCACCGCCCCTTCAGGCTGGGACATTTTCTCGTGGTGTAGTTACCATGCGATGTGATTTATCAACCTCTAGCTCTGCTCACATCTCACTTTTGGTGTCGGGTAGTGCACAAACTTGTTTTGATGATCAGGTAGTTACATATGAGTTTGTTGTTGGTTTTTGATGTTGGAGCTTCAAAATCCTTACATTTTTTTTTTATGTTTTTCATTTCAGCTCCTAGAAAATCATTTGAAAAATGAAATTATTGAAAACAATCAGCTAGTAAGTGCTCTACCCGACTCTGAGGGAAACAAGCCGCCTTTGTCTGAGCCTCGAAGATCTGCTTCAATAGCTTGTGGAGCAACGGTATTTGAAGTTTGCATGAAGGTCCCGGCATGGGCTTCACAGGTTTCTTGTGTTTTCCTACTTTCTTTGTGTTCTCATCACACGTATTATCGTTTTTTGTTGTTGTTCGTAATTACATGTTTTACGTGTTTGCTTGCTTACATTAACCACTTGGATATTGGAATTGGATAACTTCTAATATGCTTCTTATGCTATTTTTTGAACGCGATTCATATACAAATCATGTTTTTGAGGAATTTTACTGATAAGAGTAATTATGATTATATTAATTATATTAACTTCACAATTTCTATAGGCTGGGTTTATACTTCTACAAACTGTTCTTGTCATGCTGCGAAAAATTTCTTTTTTCTCTATATCCTTGTAATTAGTGGAGTCTAGGGGCAAAATTATACAAATGTATCTATATGGGGGCAAAAGAGTCAATTTGAGTGGTCTAAAGGCTTCGAAACGCGTATTTGCTTGCAACGAAAGCAGAGTTTGATATTCTCTATGCTTACGGTGGCTAAACTACTTTCAGGTTTTGAGACAGCTAGCACCGGATGTTTCTTATCGCAGTTTAGTTGCACTTGGCATCGCAAGCATTCAGGGATTGGCCGTTGCTTCTTTTGATAAAGACGATGCAGAGCGTCTCCTCTTCTTTTGTTCGAGGGATGGGAACGATATGTGTCCAAACAATTTTGATCTTATCTGTCCCCCAAGTTGGTTGAGACCGCCTCTTCCCAGTAGAAAGAGGCCCGGTTCGTGCCTAGAAAATGGTTCGGCCAAACAAGCCGCTTCTAGAAGAATAGATGACATGGACAAGATGAGGGCTGCGATGAATGGGGTCAGCATGCCCCTAATCCCGGCTAGGCAAAGATTAAAAGTAGCGGCGTTGAGGCCCATTCCTCATGTTCGTCAACATAAAATGCCACCGTTTACTAGAATGTCTGAAGCAGATGGGTTCGATGGTGGTCAAGTTAAGGTTGAGTTACCCATTCTACCCCCGATAAAGCAGACTGTCACGGGATCAGCTTCTGCTACACATCGAAAATCGTTTTCGAGCTCTTTTCAGGCTAAACAGATTATTTCCTTGAATCCCCTGCCTCTGAAGAAGCATGGTTGCGGTCGAAGCCCAATCGAGGTTTGTTCTGAGGTGAGTGCTGTTTTGCCCGTATATATGATTCAAAGTTGTCCATTCGGGTTTCGGGTTGGGTTGAAAAGACCTCATTTGGGTCGTACATAGAAAATGTGCGGGTTGCCCGACCTGATCTATTTCTTTCCATGAAAACCCGATCTGAAAATAAATGGGGTTTATTTTATGACCCGGATCCAAAAAATTGTAGTTCGGATTTTGGGTGCTCACAGGTTTGGATCCACATTGCGAGCTCTATAAGGATTATGTTATAAGTACGGTTAATTTGTGTTTTTGCTGACATTATATTCTGTTATTTTCTCGTAGGTGGAGTTTCTCAAGGACGTGATGCAATTCCTTATCCTTAGAGGGCATACTCGTCTCATTCCTCAGAGCGGGATTGCTGAGTTCCCGGATGCCATACTCAATGCAAAACGTCTCGACCTCTACAACTTATACAAAGAGGTAAGCTCTCAGTAGCATTTTGTAGTATTGATTTCCCATTTCGTTGAAGTAGGTAATTCAATCTTATTGAAAATGACGGCTGAAGAACAGAACACGAAGAAACCCTAGTTTAATTTATGAAAGTTCTGAAAGAAATCAAACATAAGCTAAACCCAAAGAAGTTGCGCACTTGGACAGCAGCCATTCATAATTTTCCGAATTCAAAACCCGAAAATTTCAACAAAAAATGTCCAAAATACCCCTCAAATGAGCTCAGAATGCGAATAGCATTTGTTTGACAGACGGGTGTTCTTCAGGTGGTAACGAGAGGAGGCTTTCATGTTGGCAATGGCATCAACTGGAAAGGACAAGTTTTCTCAAAGATGCGCAATTACACAGCAACCAATAGAATGACAGTACGTCTTATAACCTTCTGTTTTCCGCTCTTTCCTTATAAAATATAGATTCTCAATATTGCAATATCGGTACTATGACCTTGTAAATGGCTCTTCATTTTTGTTGGTTGTAGTTGAATATCCGGGTTTGGTTATGTTTATAGATTATGCAAAATTAATGCAAATTCATTTGGTGTTTTTACGATGATGCCCTCACAGGGTGTCGGGAACACGTTGAAGAGACATTACGAAACATACCTTTTAGAATACGAATTGGCTCATGACGATGTTGATGGAGAGTGTTGCTTGTTGTGTCATAGGTTCGTTCTCTTTTTCCATGTACAACAAAAGATACTATATTTTTTGTTCGTTTAACATTTTCTTACGATGGGATATTCCCGACTTTTCAACAGTAGTGCAGCGGGGGATTGGGTGAACTGTGGTGTATGCGGGGAGTGGGCCCACTTTGGTTGTGACAGAAGGCAAGGTCTCGGTGCCTTTAAGGTACGTCCCCGAACATCTCTTGGTTGCAAATGGTAATTTTTTGTCATAGAGTAGACAATTTGGACCGAAACCCAACCCTATTTGGGTCGGGCAAATCCACACATTTTGCACTAAAACCCTGCAACTCGCAGCCCTCGGGGGTCGGGTTTGGGTTAAGCCTTTTCAACTTGACCTGAAACCCGAATTGTCAGCTCTACTTGACGATGTCATTGGTCGGAACTGATTATCCTTTTCGTTAAACTCAGGACTACGCAAAAACAGATGGGCTCGAGTACATATGCCCTCATTGTAGCGTAACAAATTTCAAGAAGAAAGCTCAAAAACCCGCAAATGGCTATCCTTCAAGCTTGACACTATCCCGACCATTGTGACATTGTCTTCTTTACATACCATTCTATCTTTTTGATCTCCCGAAGATTCCAAACCATCGGTATCCCGGGTTTTTGCCATCTTTCCACCAAAGACGCCACGCAGGAGAAACTTGGAGATAGCTTGGACTCGCGGGGAAGCGTTATACCATAATAGATGTAAGCACTTGTGATTTTTGTTTTTCTTGTTGCTATTTTTTTGTTTTAAAGATGATTAGCTGAGGGTATGATGGTAATTAGGTGTTGAGAATTAGGGTTTATGCCCTTGTTTTGAGAAGGGTTTTGATGTAATATATATAATCTCTCACTCTGCTGCAGTTATAGACACCATTTATAGCTGGTGTAGCCTAATTCAATGAAAATAATATAATTACTGAAATTAATTTTTGATTATTTCCTGTGTAAGAACATTATGAGGTCAATTATGACTAGAGAATCATTAGTAAATTTTTAACACTATGAATCTTCATTGGCATTTGTCTTAGTTAGCGTTTGGATTACGATCTTTGTTCATGAACGGAATCAAGCCTCGGAAAATTTCAATTTTTAAGATTTTAGTCTAAACGCTACCTTAACTCGTATTTTAGGTGCTAACGAGGCTCAAACTTCTCAAACTCTCTAAGGGAGTGGAGATGGGTTTTCATTCTAATCGAGTGATTCATGTGGGTAATTTAGTAATATCACCATATTAAAAAAGTTGGTAGTACTAATTCGAGCTTGAACGCTGATCTCATTATAATTCTTAAAGCGTTAGTAATGTCACAAATCGAAAGCCACAAAAACAACTTTTTGATCTATTTTGTGTAGATTTGATCCTTGTTTCAAGTTTTTATGAACTTTCTTGTCAAATGGCATCAAGAATTTTCTTGTCAAAAAAAGAAGAAGAAAAGCCTAAAGGTCACTCAATAGTCACATAGAAATGGCTCATTATGATGAACTCAATGGTCACATAAATGTCTTGAAATAATATCAAAATCTTGTCATTGAAAATTTCTCACAACTTCAAATAAATGTTCCATTCATTTTTTTTTAAAATCAATAAATGTTCCATTCATGATTCCAAAGAACAAACCTTTCAATCTCTCTTCTTGTACATTATAAATTTGGTCACACAACCCACTACACTTCCACAACAAAGCCTTCAAGCTTCTTTTAATGGCTTCATCATCATCATCAAACCCTAACAATGATCTCCATGTTGATGACTTCTACTTCTCAGCCCTATTTGACTCAAATGAAATCTACCCAATTTCTGATGAGAAATATGCAGAAGAGTTGCATCTTCAAGAAGCCCTCATGGCCTCCTCAATCCATGCAAGAATCAAGAGAGAGAATATGCAAGGAATGGGAAATGACCAAAATGCCCCCACAAGGCTCATCAAGGTGAAGAGAGAGTTTGGTGAGTCCTCAAACCCTCCCAAAACAATCAAGCAAGAGCCTGGCCAGTGCTTGATTTGCATGGATCATGTGAAGCCAAATGGGGAGGTTTTTGCCACCAAGTGCAACCACTGGTTTTGCACCTTGTGCTTCACCAAGTATGTTGAAACCAAGATCCAACAACACAACTTTGGAGCTCTCAAGTGTCCTGAAGTGAGGTGTGGAACTGTTCTTGAGGCTCAATCCTTCCGTGCCGTCGTCCCGAGGGAAGTGATGGAGAGGTGGGAAAATGGGTCTCTAGGGTTTTGTTGTCCTTTTAAGGATTGTGGTGCCATGATGGTTGATCATGGGAGTGAGGTTGTGGCCAAATGTGAGTGTCCAAGTTGTAAGAGGATGTTTTGTGCTCAATGCAAGGTTCCATGGCATGTAGGAGTGGAATGTGAGGAGGTGCAAAAGCTTGGGAAAGGAGATAGAGATCATGAGGACATCATGTTGATGGAGCTTGCCAAGAACAAGCAATGGAGGAGGTGCCCTAGTTGCAAGATCTATGTGGAAAAAAATGAGGGTTGCTTGCACATTACTTGCAGGTATGGTTGAGATTTAGTCAAGTCAGTGTCGATTTTCTGTTCATTAACTTTTGAACGTATAACTCTGCTCGGATCTTGTTTTTATTGTGTCTTGTCTGAGACTCTCTGCTATCGAATTTTTGTTATGTTTGTTTTGATTTTGAAATTGTTTGAGAATGTGCAGGTGTGGGTATGAGTTTTGCTATGGATGTGGAGTGAAGTGGAGCAATCATGTTTGTGGGAAGTGAAGTGAGATTGGGTTGTAATGGTTTATTTAAAAGTGCAATTTACTTTGGTTTCATTAGTGAATCTTTGTTAAGTGTGAGCTATTTTTTTTCCTTGTTTTGTTTATTTTGAATGTGGTTTGTGGCACTTTTTATCAATTGGGCACTATTTTCCTTTGATGATACATGAATTAAAAGGTAATTTCTACTAGTAAGTTCCAAATTGTCTAAAAAAACATTTTACGTTTGTTTGTGTGTCAAGTTGATGGATCATCACAGCTGTTAACATTATAAACAAAACGTGTGACTCACAATCGTTCATCTATTGATCAAGTTGCTTAGATTAAGATAATGACCCTTTCCAAATACTGCATAGACATCCACAAACTTTCCTTCCCAATCACATTCTTAAATGAATTTATCTTTTAAGATTGTTTTTAAATATATTTGAAGTCACTATATAAACTAAACTTGACATAAAATATTAGAGAATCAATTTTAATATTTATTTTATGGATTCCTTAAGACAAGGAATAAGGATTAGACCAAGAAAGTGAAGACACAAAGTAGTGAAAATAGGTTCCAATTATAATTTAATTGAATAAATTAAGAAAAGTTTTGGATAAGTTAGCATTTTGTGCTTTGTATTTTATGTACAAATTGCATATAATCAATCATTATATGACCCAATTGCAATATGTTTCAAGTTGTAGAGTTAAATAATACATAATTTTAATTAAAAAGTATATTTAAAAAAATAGCCCAATTACTTTGTGGTAATATTTCAATTACCAATGTTAATAATTAAAGGTGATGCTACTTGCTACCCTTCCAAGATTGAAAAGACAAGTTATCTTTACCAAGTTGAAGTTTAATAATTACAAATTGTGAAGTTAAAAATAAGAATAATCATGTTTGTTCATCATAATTTTTTTTTTGATAAAAAAAAAAAAATTATGATAATTTGACTTTAATTGCTTTGTTCTAATCCTTAATCTTGAATTTTAAAGTTTTGTTGTTGATGTATTACATTTATAATCTATTTGGTTGTGATGATATCTAAATTAAGTGATCACAAGTTACTCTTAAAAAATAAAAAAGCAATATATGTATTGGATTGTAAAGAAATGTAAAACTTACGTCGTTTTAATTTGGTAACTGGTTTACATGTAAAGTAAAAAAATTATTATATAATTGTACCTAAGTTCAATCAATTATTATTTTGAATCTACTATTTTTTATTCTTTTTCTCTATCTTCTCATTATTTTTATTTAATCAATTAAAAAATTAATGTAGGACAAAATTAATGTTTTTTTTTATTAGAATTTTGAAGCCTTAAATGTAGTGGCTTAAATATTTTGTCTTATTACATAATGTTAATTCTCTTATTCTTTTTAATAATTACTATAAAAAAATGGAAGCGACCATTAGTGTATATATATTCACTGATAAATTTTAGTATTGTATACTTATAAACTCACATGCAATTTTGTCACCGACAAATACATAGAAATCACTGAAAATTGTCTGCAAGCTCTATCTTGTCCGTTTTTTGCATCAATAACTATCTATACAACCGCCACAACACACATCCAAACTCACCGATAATTATCGAAAAATAAATACATGTAAAACACATACACGAAATACAACCTTATCAATTCTCTTACATTATATAATGGTGCAATTGCTCTAAAACAATTTCATAGCAACAAATGCAAGTTGAAGCTAAAATAAATAAATAAAAATAAAAAATAGTAAAAAGGCCTAGGGCTTCGGACCAGCTCAATCACTACATCTATGGCCCACTGGGCCCACTGGGCCCAATTCCTCCCATTTTTTTATATTTCCATTTTTGTCCTTTTCCTCTCTCTCTCTCCTTTTTTTGGGTAACATTTTGGTGCATGAACCTCCATTTCTATTTTTCTAAGTTTCCTACCTAATTTTTTATTTTATTTTTTAAATATGGTTCTAAAAAGTGCATGAATGTGTATAAATATGAAAATTTTCTTATAATGGAATATTTTTAAGAATTAAATGTTAATATTCATGTATTCGGTTGAAGCTTACGCATTTAAATTATGAGGTCGCATGACGAGCGTTTTGGTCATTTAATTATTTTTAAGAAAGTTTGAATGTTTTAATTCACATTTGTTTTGAGCTAAAGTTAAAATGAGTTATAAATAACTTCTTGTGTTGTGATAATTCTATTTTTCTTAAGAGACTATGATTTCTTTTTCTATTGTTCTTCGACATTCATTCCCGTATACATCAAGCAATATGAATAAATCCACTTTCTTTCGGTTTCTGTTACGATGATCACATGACAAGACACAACCCACCATTAATTCTTATCATGCAATTTTTGGATTTGTAGATATGTGTTCATGAATCATAAAAGAAAGATTGAGAGTCCAATAGTTTGGTGATGAGTAAAGAAGAACAATTCTATTTTTGAGGTGTGGTTGGTTTTTTTGTCAAACAAACTTGTTAGGCCTTTAATTGCAACATTTTTCAGCTCTTCTTACCTACCATCCTTAAACAAATTATTTTATATTCCATGTATGTAACATTGATGCTTAATCATGTTAGTTTTGATTATCCTACCAATACAAACTCAATACATGAGACACTTATTATCGAAATCAACGTAAAAATAACTCTTTTTGCGCCGGTTGTTAATATTATAAGTAGAGTTGAAACTTGTACGATTCAAGTTAAATAAGTAAATGAACACGATTATTTAATTTTGCCAAGTGTTTAAGGCGTATTTTTACATTTTAAGACTGTTTGGATAACGTTTTAGTCATTTCACTATTTTTGGAATTTTTTCCCATAATTTATTATGAGCTATAAACAACTATTTTGTAGCTTAGTGTTTAAGACTTTATAATTTAACCTTCATCAAATTATCCCATATTTCATGGCTATAATTTCTTAATTATGATAGTTTAATTATTCTTCCAAAACAATCTCAACACATGAGACACTTATTATCAAATTTGACGCGGAGAAAAAGAATATTTTTGGACTAAGATGCTAGTATTCACAAGTTGGGTTGAAGCTTGATCGATCCAAGGTAAACAACCCCATGAACAAGATTTTTCAATTTTGCTAAGTGACTGGTCGTATTTTCGCATCTTGAGATTGTTTGAAAGATGATTCGCTCATTTGACTATTTTTGAAAATTTATTAATAATTTATTATGAGTTGTGAATAGATTATGATTTGAGAATTTTTGAATTGGTATATAAACAAAGATTTTATTCACAAATTGTTTTTAAGTCATTATTTTCAATATAAGTTGTATCATCAAATTTGATCATATTATTAATATTTGCAATCTTACACTTGCTTGTAGAAATTAATTTTGTAATTCCACAACATTCAATTTTTAGCTACAAATTATTATCATCTATCACGACGAAAAGTGTAACAGACATTTTAAAATCCAAATAGTTTTTGTCATAAACAAGTATTGAGCGATTACGTCACACAATCAAATTTGTATTGCTATCATTGATGAGTGGATGCATCCAAATCAAGATGACATGCCAAAAGCTCATAAGCTAACTCTATGACATGATTGAGCAACACAAAATTCCATATTTATGCTTAAATCTTTATTGTTTTGTTCAATTATTGTTCAATCACTTAATATTTTCACAAATACCTAATGCAAATAATTATTTGATTCAAAAAAATTAATCAAAATCACTACCAATATTATTTGTTAATAAATCCAATTACATTAATGTAAATTCATTAAAATGTGTCAATCCCATAAAATCACATTAGCTTTACATTTCTATAATTAACTCATTTACTAAAAATACAAAACAATTATTGCAAATAATCATATCAATGATAAGATAAGATATTTGTCACCTAAAGAGAAAAAAAATGCGTGTGAAATTGAGAGCCCAAATTATATATATAAAAAATCATCATTATTGTTAATTTTAGTAAATAAAAAAATCTAATTTATTTTACTAAGTACAAGTACACCAACTTTTTATATGTTTATAGTAATAATAAATTATATATTTATTTTGGTAAAAAGAATCATACTTATTTTAGTACAAAAGATCCATATCATATTCTCATGTAATTTAATGCCCCCTACCCTAAATTCAGAAGATTTATTAGTAAATAGTTATTTTAACAAATAAAATCACATAAATAACATTCCTAATAAATAAAATTAATAATCTCACATTTTAACCCTTATATAGTGTGATATTGTATTTACTGCACTAAATTAATTAAAATAATATTTAATTAAAAATAAACTCCACACTTTCCATATTGTTCAACTTTCAAAATATTCGATCGTTACTATAGTCAACATGAGTTACAAACTATTCTAATTAACGCAACATTTACAGTCATCAACTAAATTCAAGTTACTTGTGACTTGACTAACTACACCGTACGTAATAACTCCGTATTCTCGTGCAAATAGTTACTCAAATAATGCTCGTGAACTATATGAACAACAACCACATCCTCATCGTATGTTAAAACAAGACACTTGTTCCACTAAGACGCGTGCTCAACACGAGTATTAACAAACAGAGCGGGCAATGTGTTAATGAGTCCACTAGCAATCGATTATATTCGATATGCAATATTGCTTGTGTATTTAGGATCAGATCAGACAAACACACATGTCACGCATACAACTCGAAAACCGCACTTTTTCAAGGTCGGGTTCGGATTAACAACCTGATACGAAACCCGAAATGTTAAGTTATATCATCCAACAAAAGACAACAAGTGTAAATTAAAACCTCATCTAGGGGTAATATGGTAAAACCACATTTTCCATCTCTTGTGCCGCCTTGTCTCATCTTCTTCCTAAATAAATAAACAAATTTAATATAAAAGCCTCTTTAATCGCTCAACAACCACACAATCACCAACAAAAAAAAATAAAGATTCAATTTTTCTCTGCAAATCCAAAAACCCAGAAAAATTTCTCAGTTCCCATCTTTTTTCTTGCAAAGTTCAATCACTTTTTCGGGTCCATTGTGTTTCAAAAGATCGATTCGTTTTCAGAGCCATGTGTGGAGGAGCCATCATTTCCGACTTCATCTTGCCGGAGAAGTCCCGGAAGCTCACCGCCGATTACCTCTGGCCTAATCTGAAGAAACCCAGTTTGGGGAAGAAGTTCTCGAAGCCGATTATCGATTTGGATGAGGAGTTCGAGGCTGATTTTCAGGAGTTTAAGGACGACGTGTCCGATGCCGAGGAAGTTGGAGAGATTGTCGATGTCAAGCCCTTCCCTTTCTCAGCTCGCAAGCCTGAGCTCTCTCGCTGTAAGCTTCTCTGATCTTCACAGCCCATTTGCTCAAATGGGTTTTTGGAATTTTGACTTTTTTTGTGATTTTTTTTGTGATTTTTTGTTGGGTTTTCAAGAATTGTTTTGGTGGCTTAGCTATGAATTGTGTTTGTAGTGAAATGGGTTTTTGGAAATTTGACTTTTTTGGTTTGTTTTTGTGATTTTTTTGTTGTTGGGTTTTTGAGAATTGTTTTGGTTGCTTAGCTATGAATTGTGTATTTACTGAAATGGGTTTTTGGAAATTTGACATTTTTGGTTTGTTTTTGTCTAATTTATTGTTGGGTTAGTGATGGTTTTTTAAGATTTTTTTTTTTGCTTGTTTTGCTATGAAATGTGTTTTTATGTTTAGATCTCTTGTGTAATTGTTGATTGATTTGGTTTCTTGTGTTATATTGGGAAAATTAGAATTTTGCTATTTAATTTTGAGGTTGAGTTCATATTCTGTTCTTCATAACAAATCGTCCAATTAATGGTCAAAATTGGGAGATTTTTGTTGATTGAATCACTTACTTTTCAGACAATTATTGGGTATTGTTTATTTTGAAGATCCAACACCTTTTTAGCTGTTAATTACTGGATATTGCTAACTAAAAAAATTAGGGATCTTGAAAGTGAAAATTCCACTTACCATGGTTAGGACTATAGCTCTTTTCTGATTCATGTAGGGTTTTTAGTAATTTATGTGGGTTGGAGGTAAATTGTTTAAACAATTCTGTTTAATCCTTAATTTTATTTGTGGTTGATTAGTTGAGAGTACAAGAGTATCAAAGATGCAATTTGAATTTTAGGAATTTTGACTTTATGGCAGCCTTTGATGATCGGTAAATATTCATAGTTTTTATGCCTTTTATTGAAAAAGACTCGTTGGATGATTTGCTGCACACTTGGCAGAGTTTAGAAGATCCGGTGCCTTGTGTCCCAAAAAAGTATGCTAGTTAGTATAAGCCGGTCTTGATTTCGTTAGTTCTCAAATGGCAATTTAAAGAAAATTATTTGAAGTAGATTTTGTTTACAACTTCGTCTCGTGTTTCCGTATCTGGAAAGATGTAGCATATACTTGAATGAGATTCGAGACGGGTGTTAATATGTTAGCGTTTTTGCTCGGGATGTGAATTTCTATCATACCTCTATTATGTACAATTCCATAAATGTTCATTCTTTCTTTTTCTTGATATGAATTAATGCTTTTGAGGGTTTCTCTTTTGGTTTGTTCTTGCTCGAGTGTTAATACTCTCTTTCTGTTGTTTACGAGGCCTTTCAGCTGTGAAATCCATGGAGTCCGATGGGCAAGATGAGAAGTCTGCCAAGAGGAAGAGGAAGAACCAGTATCGTGGAATTCGACAGCGCCCGTGGGGCAAATGGGCTGCTGAGATTCGTGATCCTAGAAAAGGGGTTCGTGTTTGGCTCGGTACTTTCAACACTGCTGAAGATGCTGCAAGAGCTTATGATGCCGAGGCACGCAGAATTCGTGGCAAGAAAGCTAAGGTGAATTTTCCCGATGAAACTCTGCGAACTTCCACCAAGGTGAATACTCAGAAACCACTGCCCAAGGAAAATCTGAATCAGAATTTCAACTTCATGAGCGGCATGGATCAGGACTACAACTCCATGGAGTTTGTGGAAGAGAAACCGTTGCCCAATGTTACCAACCAGTATGGTTACGTGAACACTTTCCCGGGAAATGAAGATAATGCTCTGAATTCCATTGTTCCATTCGACAATGCCCCGATGTACTTCAGTTCCGATCAGGGAAGCAACTCATTTGATTGTTCTGATCTCGCTTGGGGAGAGCAAGCTGTGAGGACTCCAGAAATCTCGTCGGTTCCTGAAGTTGACGAGAGTCAGTTTTTTGAGGACACTAATCCGATGAAGAAACAGAAGTGCAACTCTGAGGTTGCTGTGGTGCCTCCCCAGGAGAACGCCCCGAAGACTCTCTCTGAAGAGCTCTCGGCTTTTGAGCAATCCGAGATGCAGTTCTTCGAGGAGCCATTCCTCCAGAGTAACTGGGAAGTTTCGTTAGAGGAGTTGCTGATGGCTGACACACCTCAAGATTCCGAGAATCTCTGGGGCTTCGACACCCTCCCTAACATGATCTACTAAGCATACCGAGCTAGCAAACTTTCTGCTTTATTAGTTTATGTAAATAAGGGTACGTTTCTGTCCCCTTATTCATTTCCCGAACTTCCTTTCCATAGTGTTTATGTTATTTTTCTCCTGTCTATCGCTTTTCAGGCACAGTTTTCGTCTGTTGGACATCCTCGAGTCTAGTAAGGATCGTGTTATTGTGTTATCGGCCAGCTCTTGATGTATTGGGAGTAAATAGGTATTTAGGTCCTCTTTTTTTTCCATCTCTAAAACCTTGAACCTTTTCGGATTTGGAATTTGGTGTTCGTATTGCTTGTGATGTGTGAGCTGTGCCTGTGTTGAGATACACAAAACCTACATATGTTAGACTTTGAAAGTTTGTTTCTACCTATCTATCTTATAATGTTCTCTGATCGTACATTGATTATGGTATCAAATCCTAGTTTTTATTGGGAAATATATGTGAAAATGTGTTTCGTACCCGGGTTGTTTTACTTAGTTTGAAACTCATTTGTTATGAGAAAGTCGACTTGTTGGCTCGTTCATTGGTCTGGTCGGTTTGGTTTTGGCCGGTTTGATTGGTCCCGAGGTTTTTATAAACCGGTTGAGTCCTCTAGGGATGGGATGGTTTGAAACTCTTTCTTGTAACCTTTTGTGAATATTCTCCACATGAACACTTTGAGGCTTGTGGTTAGGGCTATAGGGAGCATCACATGTGCTCATTGGCCATGACTGGTTGCACAAAATAGATTTTTATTCAATGCTTGTACATTCAACTCTCTTTCTATATAAATTTTGTTACATGGTGTTTCACACCCACATGGGCATCTAGACCCAGCAATGCGGGCCTAAATGGGTCGGGTCAAAACTCGGGTTTTCTTGTTTGCCCCGCTAAGGCGAGGTAGGTAGAAGTAACCCAACAAAATGATCCATATAAGTTGAACGGGTTCAATATACCTGGTCTTGTAATTTTGAACTCAATTAAATGTGTTGGTACTTGGTAGTGTGATGTCTAGTCAACTTGCTTATAAACGAGTTGTGTTTGTGTTGTGTAATTTAACCTGTTTTATAATTTAAACGTAAAGATCCTCTTTTGGGTTGGTTTACGCCTTTCTAACCGGCTATGAAAACCCGAATTGCTAGCTCCAACAGTTTGATCCAAAAGTTCAGTTGCTATTGGGCTTTCACTCTAGAAGCCCATTAATAGGCCCATTTGTCTACTTGTAAGAGCCGCCAAATGTGTGAAACCAAAATGTTGTACTAAAACTATAGTTTCTTCCTTAAAAAGTTTGTAATGAAAGTAAGGTCTTAGATTCATTTTAGTTTAGACTCACTCTAAGAAAAGAATAACCCAATCCCAAACCCATAAGCTAAACATCAAATTCCTCCCTTCTCCCCAATAAACTCGAAAAAAACCCGTCACAACGGTAGATTTAGTCCCGCTAATCTCCAACATGAACGCTCAGAATGGACGTTTCATCAAAATCTCATCCTCATTTTCGTTCACGTTCCACTGCTTCTCTATGTCACCAATCACAACTCCACCCTCGCATTTCTCTCAGAAAATGCAGCTACGTTCTTCTGGTTTTCCTGTTCCTCGCAATTCTTATCACGGGATTAGCCACGTTGTTCGTGATCTTCGTCGTGAAACCTCATAAACCCATCTTTAGACTCGAGTCGTTTAGGCTAGACTCGTACAAGCTCGACGCCCATCACGGCTCATCGTTGCTCGTTTCTTCTCTCGTCTCTTTCGTCGTGAACGCGCAGAACCCGAACAAGTTTGGCATAAGCGCGAAGCCTTCGGAACTCCAAATTTTCAACCAAGAAGTGCCCATTGGAGCAATTCATGTTCCAAGATTTTATCAACCTCCCAAAAGCAGCAATGTGAGGGTAAGAACCAGAGTTTTCTTTGAGTCTGTGAATGTTAGCAGAATTTTGGCCACAACTTCATTGAAAGAGACAACAAGAAATGATGTTGAAGTGAAAATATTGGGAATTGTTGGGGCAAAGATCAGCTTGTATCATATGACTCTGCTAAAGTTTAAGGTTAGCTACATTAATTTTTGTGTAAATTTGTGGTAAAATAATAGGGGTGTTAAAAATTCGGTCCAGACCAAATTAATTTCTTGAAAATATATATTTTTCTAAATATGTGTTTTATATGTTGATTTAGAGCTGGTAATTTAGATCCGAACTTGTGGACGTACAGAACTCGTTCCATATTTTAGTGGGCTCGGGTTGCATAATATAGACTTGATAATTTTTGGGGTGGGTCGAGCAAATATGCGAGGACCCGTGTAAAACCCAAATCTCGAACCGAACCTGAACCTACACTCCTCTCGGATCAGATCAAGTAAACCTACAAAAACCCACAGGTTTTACACATAAAACCCAAGAGACGAAAGTCGCAACCCACACCTATCCCGAATCAGGTTTGAGTCAATTCTTTCAAATCCGACCCAAAATTCAAATTATCAGCTCTAACCTAATTAAATCTAAACCATATAGTTCTTTAAGCATAAATAGTAATTTTAAAAGAGATTTTTCAAAACCGGACCGGTTTATGACTCGGGGAATTTTGGTTTGGTCTTTAGTTTGTGTCTTGATATTTGATCCGGTTCACTTTTGGACCGATGCACAACCTATCAATCAAAGTAGATATTTAATTTATGTTCAAACATTTTTATGTACAAATTGTGGTTTGTGTAGGTTGGTTTGGACTGTGACATAAAATTTGACTATCGACGACTTATCTTACAAGATGAACATCAAACATTGAGACTAGTACGCAATCGAGTAGTACGTGTTTATTCACCGATTCAATCTTTACGTTTAATTTCATTTTTGTCAATGATTTAAACAATCGGATCAGAGTAAAAGTTCTGCTCCCATAACCGAAATTGTGGTTCAACTCATAAGATCGATAAAAATAGAAAGAAAAAACACATTTGATCGATCAAAAGTTACCTTTCTAAATGATTCAGGAGTTAGATCATTTACATTTCCAAGCAATAAATTGATTTGGCTTTCCAAATCATTTTTAAATAGTATTATTGTTCACTTAAATAATATTTAATTAGTTTTTTTATTTCTTTATCTAATTAAAGCAAATATTTTTTGTTGATTTCAGGCTTCTTTTCCCACAAAGTCACAATCCTTCTCCAAGAAGTGCAACCTAGCTTTCTACCTTTGGAGACATAAATTTACATGAGAGGCTCAAGTGTGACATTTTATTTATTTATTTATTTATTTTATTTTACAAGATATTGTAATTTGTACACATAATGTTGATTGAATTTATTCACTTCCTGTTCGATCATACACTTGTCAAGTTTGTTCATTTAGTTTTTTTATAAGCAAGCGAAACTTTCATTTAATAACCTGAAGGCGGAATAAAAGTACAAAAATGTGAGCTAACAAAAGCCAAATAATAACAAGGAAATAACTAAATTAAAGCCAAATAAGGGTTCCTGCACCACAAGTCGAAAGAAAAGCTGATAGACGGGACACCGAGTAGACAGAGGATGAGGGAGAAGCTCAAGCACTTAACGCGCAAAATCGAGTCATCGAAGCTGGAAATTTGTCATAAAAAAACTAGGCTATTCCGGGTGAGCCAAATTTAGCATGAGACTTATCTTTTTAAATCTCAACAAATTTATTTACTTGTAAGAAAAAATTCAAACACGTGTTTGTTGATCAATATTGATATTTCATATATAAATTATGAATTGTACGTATCAATATTAAATGATGATAATAATGGTGAATATGACATTGGTGCTTTAGCAAAGCTGCACAATGCAACTTTTACTAAAGCCAGAGGCCAAACTTAAGGGTTTCAATGTTTTTATCACAATGATTTTGAAATTATTATTATTTTCTCAAACTTATCAATTATAAGTTAGAGTTGGAAAGTATTTAAGAATTTAACTCATTTTTTTCAGAGTTGAGTTGTATAAAATAAACTCGATAAATTTTAACCTGATTGATTGATAAATTTACAAAAGTTCAGACATTTTAACGCGTAAAAACTTAAAATTCGAAATTGCATAAACTTTATTAGAAAGGTACCTCACTTCCTTGCTCTATTTTTTGAACTTTTTTACAATTTTATTATCTATTTCACACTTTATTTATCTATTCCACATTCTAATTATTGCATTAAAAAGAAAAAAAAAAAAAGGTTCTCAATTTAAATAGTGTGTTATTTTCAATTTTCAATTTTTCTTTTTTATTTTATAAATAGTGTGTATAAAGATATATTGTGATTATTTCAAAAAAAATATATATATATTGTGATAATGACTACTCAAGCTCACTTCCCAATTGAATGGAACATTTACTTTTTGTCAGAATGGAATCTAGGACCACTTACACGTGGCGTGATCTGATTAGATGGTGGTCAAAACTATATAGTACACACGTGAAAACTATGTCTTATGTTATGTCCAATCATTCAACACTTTACCCAAATGTTTGCCCTCATCTACGTCTATCCGAAGATGATTATTGGGTTGTTAGGAAAAAATTAAGAATAATTATATACTACTTCCGTTTCAAATTAAATGTTGTTCCAGAGATTTTTACAAATATAAAGGAAAGATGTTAAATGACTATTTTACCCTTAGATAAAAGACATAAAACTCATCATTGCTGGTCCACTACTAATATTATTCAACTTTAATGTTAAAAACTTTTCATCTTCTATATGAAAGTAATTACTTTTACCCTCACATGACCCAACGCAATTACTTTTACCCTCACATGGCCCAATTTATTTGTGAAATTCTAAAAATACCCTTTACTTTTACCCTTCTTCTTCATTAACGAAGAACATATTCTTGACATGTAACTGAAAACTTCATAATACCGCCAGAAACTTCATAACACCGTCAGAAAGTGGAAAATCTTGCAGGAAACTAGAAATTATAGCAAATTAAAACTAAACACAACACACTAGATTCAACAAAAAAAACAAATAATAAAACACAAATTAAACGTAAATATGAAATCAAACACTAAACTAAAAACCCCTATAATCAAAGGATCATTAGGATCTATGACATTATTCTCCTTAACAGCATCAAATAGTGGAGGTCGTAGAAAGAAACTACAACGATGGTGTTTGGCTTATTGGATTTGGAGAAAGAGGATCTTCACGGCGGCAGTTTGCGGCGAAGAATAATGCATGAACATGATCTGCGTTAGAGGGTCGTGCGTTGGTTTTACGACGATGGAAGACGAAAAATTGATTGCTTAGGACGATAAGATTTTGTAAGACAATTTAGTACTTGATACATTTTCATAATGAGGAACGAGTACAAATCAATTGAATCCAATAGCTTTCCAATAATATGCAATGGACAAAAGTTAGATGGATACAAAAGAAAAAGAAATATAAATAAATAAAGTGTACTGAGTCCGTGATTGAAAGGGAAGAGTGAAAAAATATTATGAGCGAGTACATGTGCGGAAAGTTGAAGAAAAATGTATTGGAAACTTGAACGGGTTCAAGTCTATTATAATATTAATTTCATTCTATGTCAAATTTTAAATTATTTATATTTTGGTTTGCACTGACGCTCGATCAACCAATATGAACGACCGTTCATCGCACATCGATCTTATGTCGGATTTAAGTCATAATTAAATTTCATAATTGTGTATTACTTCTTCTAGAATGAATGAAACTCTATAGTGTGAGAGGTTGAAATCTAGTGAGAGCAAAACACAAAAAAGGCAAAAAAGTAAATAAATAATAATCCATTAGTTATACTAGACTTGTACATTTTTGTGTACTTAATTTGATCATTTAAGTAACACACACATGTTATAATATATATGAGGAATAAAACAATATATTTTTTTATACAAATTTAAGGACTTTTTTTAACCTTTTGATCATTTCCCTTACAACAAAGAAATATGAGAATTTGTCAAAGAAAAGAAAAAGAACTACAAGAATATGGGCATGCATGCCTATGAGAAAGACATCAATTATATGTGGGGCTCTATAATAATTATTGAGAAATTTGTCTACATGCAAGTAATGAATATGTCACAAGTAACATGTGCCTCTACAATAATTGAGATAGTTTATGTGGTCAACAACAAAAGAGAAAATAAAAACAAAATATCTAGATTTTTCAAAAACTTCACTATAAATATCAATTTAAGGCAACCCATCACAACACCAAACTGTGAAGCATTTATTTTGTAGTGATTTGTGAATCTAGGGTTGTGATGATCATGACAAGTCTAGGCAAAATAATTATTAAGCAGCTTCCTTGTATGTTACTACTAATTTTGTTGGCTTTGAGCCCAAAAATAGTAGTAGCAAGAAATGTGAATCAAGCCTTATTTGTGTTCGGAGACTCACTATTTGACGCCGGAAACAACCCTCACTACCGCCCTGATTTAGAGTTTGTCACCCTCCGGTGGCCTTATGGGATGGCCATGAACGGTGCCACCGGTCGAGTGTCCGATGGACTCCTTGTGCCCGACCTCCTCGGTAATAGAATCTACTTTAAGTTTTATTTCACGTGTATCTATATGTTATAATTTTTTTAATAATTTATGAAAAATATGTCACATTAATAAACACGTACGTATTTGGTGTACACATGCAGCCCAACATGCTGGCATGAATCCTGTTCCGCCATGTCTAGGATTGGAATCAAATGAAGCTCCGCTGCAAGGATGTAACGTTGCTTCTGCCGGATCTGGTGCTCTTGCTCCTAACCCTAACGCGGTATGCCAATGATTTTAGTAAACTAATTTACTTCTCAATCTTCTACATTTGTAGTAAAAGACAATCAAACGTGCACACAAGTCTACGAAAAAGTGTCAAAAAATTAATTACAAACTTATTACGATAACAACGAATTTACTACATATGTAATGGGGGCAAGTGCCTCCACAATATTTATTCTTATAATTTGTCTTCACGAATCTCTCGTCGTGTCAAAACTCACTGACACGCCGCGTGTTACATACTAAAACTTGAATCTTTATTTGATGGATTGTTTAGATGAATCTTGGAGTTCAACTTAGGGTTTTCAAGGAAATAATTGAAAGAATAGAGATGGAGGTTGGAGATAAAGGTATGGTTGAGGAAATGCTGAAAAAGGCTGTGTTCTTGCTTAGTGTTGGAGGTAATGATCATTTCAGATACTCCACAAGCTCAAGAAATGCTACTGAAATTGAAATTCAACATCATGTTGAGGCAGTGATTGAAGAAATACTAGAAGCTCTCAAGGTAATTTATTTCTTTTACCATGTAATTAATATTGCTTATAAAAAAATGTTATTAATATTTATAACTAGAACCTATTCCTTCACTGATTCCGCCGCTGATCAGCGGCGCTTTTTGGTTCGTAGCTGATTCCGTCCCTGTTAAACAATTTTCTTGTAGTGACTATATATTTAGAAAAAATCTAAGAGCACACGTACGCAATTGTACTCACTACAAGAAAAGAATGTCATTTGCGAGGGAAGCCTACGATGGGACGAAAAATTCTCTCATAAAATTATATTAGCGAGGGGATTTGAGTTGCGAGTGAATGGAGTCTGAACCGCGGTTTTTTTTTTTTATTCCCGCTTGTTTTGATTTGATTTGATTTGATTTGCATGTAGGAAATATATGAAATGGGAGGAAGAAAATTTGCATTTCAAGATGTTGGGCCATTAGGTTGCTATCCATCATTCAAGGTCAGGACTGGCCTATTACATGGTTGTGATGATTTTGCCCTCAAAGTTGCAAGTGTGCACAATGTTGCTCTTAGAAATGCACTTCAAAATTGGCAACAAACACCAACTTATGGAGATGTCAAATATGGGATATTTGATTATTACAATGCACTCAAAGATAGGATGTTCATGCCCTCAAAATATGGTATGGCACCAAATTTATATACAAGTACTCATGGTTAATTATGATCTTGTTTCATGAAGATTACATTTCCATACTCGACGACTAGGCATGAAACTAGAGGCTCTCGCAAGGGAGTGAACCACCTCGTTCGGTGATCGTTTTACAAAAGAGAATAGAAATCATTTCCAAATCTCTACTCATACTAATGCAATCATTGATAACAATACTGTATTCGTTAAATTTTTAGACCTTGATGTGAGACCTGATAACAATACCGTATTCGTTAAATTTTTAGACCCTGACGTGAGACCAGATATAACCAGTTTCGCGCCACCCTCGACTATGATACTATTTGATTAGTGGATTGAAACTTAAGATATTTTTTTGTTCTAATAAATTGGGTAATTTTAATTGGTGTTTTTGTGTTTGTGTGTGTGAAGACTTCTTGGTAGGTGATGTTGCATGTTGTGGATATGGATCATACCTAAATGCAAGAGATTGTGGAAATGGCATGTACTTCTTGTGTAGCAACCCTAGTGCTTTTGTGCTCTTTGATGGAGGACACACTACTCAGAAACTCAATGCTCAATTGGCTGATCTCATGTGGAATGGAGATTCACATGTCATTGCTCCATATAATGTCAAGCAACTCTTTGAAGAAGAATGTGAATCACCAAAGCTAAAGCTTTTTGGGGATGGAAAAATGTAACTAATTAAGCTAATTAATTACACTTCCATTACCCTAATGGAGAAGTAGTTAAGTATGTTAGTGATAATTAGTAAAATAAGTGTGAGAAGACCACTACTTAGTATTGTACTCTTCTAATTATCTTGTCTCGTAATGTTCATTAGTGTAATGTTATTTTAGTAGAAAAATTAAATTCGACCTTTAACTATTATCTATTTTTTGTAGTTAAGTTGTTCTTATATCGACGATAAAATACATGATCATCAAACTCCAGTAACCTCGTTTCTTAATTGTTTCACTCGGACCGAGTAAATTTCACTCCAATTTTGTAGATAATCCAAACTTCTCTATCTCTTATACATCAACTTTAAAAAACGGGGTGAGGCAACTTTAATTTAGTTGTTTTTTTAAATCACTTTAATTTAGTTGTTATTTGGTGAAACTTTAAAGAAAATAGTATTAAGGATTTGGCAAATGGGTGGTGATAAATCCACCATTATAATGGTTAAATCCACCATTATAATGGTTAAATCCACCAATTATAGTTTGTTTTGACCAAAATACCCATTTCCATAAATGCACTCTAAAGTTATATTACATCCTTACCCACTTATTAATTATAATATTATTTTTATCTT
>JAYMTF010000806.1:0-29958 GCA_036897485.1 Pelargonium nanum | reverse complement strand
ATTAGTCAACATTAATAAATTATTTAGTGCGAAAACCCGAGCGAAGCTGGGTACCAAAACTAGTTGTTATTTATTTTTAGAAACAAATTACATATTTAATACTCAAAAATAAAAATGATATCAACTCTCAATATTTTCGTATACCCCTTTATTGCAATTGTTCCAAATTTACACTCATTATATTAATTAATATGCAAAATTATAGTAAGTCAATTATTCTAAATCAATTAATCATTTATTAACATTTAACACGAAAATAACAATTCCAAAAATTGCATAAAAAAAATCGGAATCAATCAATACTTATCTTATAATAATTAATTAATTAATTATGTTTCATTTAGATTTAATCAATCAATCAATAAATTAATTAATTTTAAATTTCCAATAAATCAATCAATAATTCAAACTATTCCATGACAAAAAAAAAAACAATCGTATATCGTTTCTATAATTATGTGTGGCGAAGTTTTATGGAAGCACAACCTCTTCTTCGGTCAGGTTGTCTGTGGCGAGTTGGATCGGGGGAGCATATTCGAGTTGTTGGTGATCCTTGGTTGCCGGATGTTGATGGGTTTCGGGTTCATCCTAATCTTGTTCGTGGAGGGATGGTGGACAAGGTTAGTGAGCTTCTAGTCCCTCAAGGTAATGCCTGGAATCATCATGTTGTATGTTCTGTGTTTGATCCAATTTTACATGCTTCTGTGTTGCGTTTACCTCTGAGTAGATTTCATTTAAATGATGTTTGGACTTGGAGTAAAGATAAAAAGGGTGTTTATTCGGTTCGAAGTGGTTATAGATGGCTATCTGGGGAGGAGTTAGGTGGAGACTTGAATGATTGGTGGAGGTTTTTATGGAAGATTGGAGTGCCTCCAAAATTTAAATTTTTTATGTGGAAGGTGGTGAGTGGTTGTTTACCTGTTCTAGCTAATTTGGTAGTTCGTAGGGTGGAGGTGGGTATTCTCTGTCCATGGTGTGGCAATGAGCCAGAGACTGTTTTCCATTTGTTTATGAGATGTGAGGCTAGTATAGGTTGTTGGAGAAGGGAGGGTCTGGAAGGAATGGTGAGAGCTTATAATTCTTTGGATGAGTTGTTGTTGTCTGTACGTGGTAAGGAGGAGGGATGTCCAGTTAATGGAGTTGGTTGTGGGTTTGTGTTGGGGTTGTTGGAAGCGGAGGAACGAGCTGGTATGGAAAGATAAGCGGTGGTCGGATGATAAAACTTTATTTGTTGTTTTCTCGGCGTTGGAACAATGGAGAGAAGCTCATAGAAATGTTCAGTTGCCTGTTGCTTCTCGGTCTAGTACAATTATTCGTTGGCAATCTCCGGCGCCGGATTGGATTAAAGTTAATGTGGATGGGGCTGTTTTTGATAATTGTGGGAAAGCGGGTGGTGGTTGGGTGGCTCGCAATGCTGCTGGTTCTTGTTTGGGAGGTGGCTGTGTGACATGGGTTGGTGGTGGTGCATCAAGGGAGGTGGAGGCAAGAGCTTGCAGAGAGGCTATGGTTTGGGCTGCTGCGAAAGGATGGTCGGCAGTGATATTTGAGCTTGATGCTCAGGAGGTGGTCTTGGGAATTAGGAGTAATTTATCCGACCCGAGCCATTACGACCTCCTTATTAGTGATTGTGTTTCTTTGATGCAATCTTTTGATAATGTGTCTTTTTCTTTTGTTCGGAGGTCTGCGAATGGAGTAGCTCACGCTTTTGCGAGATACTCTGGTTCTATGTCAGGCCCTTGTTCTTGGGATGGGGATGCCCTTCATTCCTCAAGTTATTTTGAACGCTTTATCTGTTGATGTTTTGGTTTAAGTAAAGTTTGCAGTTTCCATAAATAAAAAAGCACTAAAATTCAATTTCTCATCTCTCATGTTTTATATTTCTCTCAACATTGTTTGTATTTTCATCTCTTTTATGTTTGATATTTCTCTCAACAATGTGGGTATTCTCATCTCCAACTATTGCTCTCAATAATGCAATGTTTGTGCTAATTCTCATCTCTATTTATTCTTTCTCTTAATAATCCAATGTTTGTCTAATTCTCATTATTCTACAATTTTCAAAAATCTAAATTACATTGAAATCTACAAGTTTATGTGAATTTTTATTTTAATATGTGATGATCTAAATGTATCCAAAAATTTAATTTTTAATTTTTTTTAATTACAAAACCGGTCAACCCACTTAGCCCGGTCACCGGTTTTGACCGGTTTGCCCGGTTCTGACCGAGTTTGACAATACTCTCCGGGTCATATAACACCCGGACCGGTCACCCCACCGGGTGAACCGGCCAGTCCGGGTAGGTTTTTAAAACACTGGCAAAATTATGTTTCGAAAAGCAAAATTGAGTTTTCTAATATATGACACCATTAATGTTTAATATTAGTGGTCAAACACTACGAAGTCAACAAAAGTTCACATCTAATTAATGGTCATGCATGTTGTCAAAAAGTGACAAGACACGACCCACATAAGCAAAAAGGACAACTGAAGTGCCGCATCATTTTTAACGAAATCTTTTAACACTGTAAATGAATTTAACTTTTTCCGGAAAAAAAAAAAGTTCATAAGTTTCTTTGTACAAAATTTAACAAGATCAATTTATTTGTTCGAAAGTTCACTTATAAAAAATGGGTCTCTTATAAAATTTCACAAAATTAATTATCATTAACTGTCAATACATGCATTAGAAAAAAGAACTATTGATACATTCACACACACATGTATACAACATGATAAACAATTCTTATACATTCAATAATTTAATTTTGACTAGTGAAATATCAATGGACCAATAGTTTAATAACGGTTGTCAACCTTTTATAAAAAATATTAGTAACGGTGGTCAAGTGAGTAATAACGGCGGTCAGTTACAATCAACAAAGTTAACTTGATCCACACTAAGTCAATGATCAGTTTCATAAAAAAGTGAGAGGTCCACAAAAGTAGAAATGACCGTTAAAGTGACCCATCATCACTTTTGTAATAAAATTTTTAACATTGTAAATTAATTTTATTTATTGTTCAAAATTAAAATTTTATGTACTAATTGTACAAATTTTAATATAAATTAATTAAAAATTCATGTACCAAAAGTGAGTGTGCATCTTTAGAAGTTTCATGAATTATTATTAACTCTTGATACATTTATACAACATGATAAATAATTCTGGATACATTTCAAAACTTATATTGTACCATTAGACAATATCTTTTACAAGATTTGGGATTTGAATAAATGGAAATAAAGCTCCTGGTCACTCCCTATATATACCATTGTACCATTAGACAATATCTTTTACAAGAAAAGAAAAAATGGATTTGCAGTTGAAGAAACAAGCCGTCTTGCTAACGTTTTTGTTGTTTGTATTGTTGAAGTTGGCAGGAACTGCATTGTCAGTTACAGTCGACAATATACTCCAGCATCACAGAGTCTATGCAATGGTTGTAAATCAAATGAGTGGTGGTTCAACATTCACCGTCCATTGTAAATCGAAAGACGATGATCTCGGAGCGCATAAAGTGCAAAATGGATCGCCGTATGAGTTCAATTTCCGACCTAATTATTGGGGGACAACACTCTTTTTCTGCGAAGTGACATCGAAATTTGGTTCGATACATTTTGACCTCTACAATCAAAGAAGAGATGAGGCAAAAAGGTGCCCAATTGCCTGCAAATGGGATGTAGATGATAATGGTTTGTATGGCTGGAACCAGGACAAGAACGCGAAGGATATATCTTACTCATGGGGAAAGTGAACATCATCCTATATCTCTATCAAATGAATATAATTGGGAATTTTGTATTTTGATGCACCCATATATTATTATGAAATAAATAAGTGGTGACATTGTTATTATCATTTTTATTATATATACTATTTATCCTTTAAAAGGATTGCTTGTTCTGATTAGGTTGCAATTGAGGCGAAAATTTAAGTTTTACATGAAGTTAGGTCGTGTTTAGAATTTGTATCTATAATGTCTGACTGAATCTGTAATTCGTCAAGATGCATTTGACTCGAACTCTACTAAAAAATTAGTTGGGCCCATTTCAAGTGATCTGATCGAACCCACAAAATTCTCGATATGCCGCAGGTTTGGACCAACCCGATAAATTATGTATCAATGTACCATTAATGTTTAACGACAGTGGACAACCACCATCAACAAAAGCCAACTTGATCCAACCCAGTCAATGATCATGTCATCATAAAGTGACACGGCATAATCTACATAAGCAAGAAGGACGGTTACAATGTTCTATCATATCATCATTTTTTTAACCGAAATTTTGTGTTGTAATTGAGTTTGAATTATTTGTTTAAGATTGAAAACTACTACACTAACTTTTATAAAGTTTAATAAATAAAAATTTGTATATTTAATAGAAGTTCATGTATCAAAAACTAGTGTGCCTTTTTAGAAATTTCATGACTATATATCATTAACTCTAGATACATTCACTTGTGCAACTTGATAAACAATTCATGACACATTTACTGAATTAATTTTTGTTCAAGAATTATGTATTAATGCACCGTCAATGTGGAAGTATGTCCGAATCTCGATATGTAATTTTTCAGAAAACACTCTACTCTAATTAGACCCAAAAGTTAGTCGGGATTCATTTTTATGTGATCATAACCCACAAAGTAAAATTATTTGAAATCGTAAACAACTAGAGTGCGATTCAGATACTATCCGTTTTAAAATTTAGCCCATCACAAAAATTATTTTGTTAGTATGGATTTCAAGCTCTTGTAGACGTCCCTTGTAAAAATTGAGTTTTCTAATATTGCACCATTAATGTTTAATATTAGAGGTTAACCACGAGTCAATCGAAGTCAACAAAAGTACACACCCACTTAAGAGCCATGTTGTCAAAAAGTGACTAGGCAAGGTCTACATAAGCAAAATGAACTACTAAAGTGCTGCATCGTCATCTTTTAACGTTATATATATTATGACACCGTAAATGAATTTAACTTATTTTTTAGAAAAATAAAAATTCATGTTATTTCTTTGTACAAAATTAACAGAATTAATTTATTTGTATATTTAATAAAAGTTTATTTATCAAAATTGGTTCTTTTTACATTTATAAATTAATTATCATTAACTATCGATACATTCTCCAATTTTTTTTACTAGTACTAGAGCTGGCCAAACAGACTCGACCCGCCGGGTACCTGAAATCCAACCCTTTTTTGGCAGGTTCAGGTATATACTTATCAACTCAAAAAAACCGGGTCGGTGATCATGTAAAATTTTGGGGCGTGTTAAGGTGGGGTAGGGTAGGGTTGGGTATACTCGCAAAAATAAAAATAAAACAATGTGTTTTATGCCTAAAATCGAAAACCTGGCCAACTCAAAGAAAAAAGAACCCTGTAAATGAATATAATTTATTTGTTCAAAATTAAAATTTTATGTACTAATTTATACAAATTTTGCTTATATAAAAAATTTATACAAAGTTTAATTTTTTTTAATTAATTAATACATGCAATAAAATTTCATGTGTCAAAAGTGAGTGTACCTCTCTAGAAGTTACATGAATTATCATTAACTTTTGGTACATTCACTTGTACAACATGATAAATATTCTTGATACATTCCAAAACTTGTTTTTCTTCATTTTTTTACTAAATAATTACAAAATTTGAATTTGAATATGCATTCTATTTTTATAAATCCCTATATATATATCACTATACCATTAGGCAATACCATTCATAAGAAAAGAAACTTAAGAAAAAACTAAGAAAAGAAAAAATGGCTTTGCAGTTGAAGAAACAAGCCTTGTTGTTGTTTGTATTGTTGGAGTTGTCAGGATCTGCATTGTCAATTGAAATTGACGGGTTTTTTACCCATCAGAGAGTTTTTGCAAAGGTTGCAAATCAAATGAGTAATGGTGCAACATTCACCATTCATTGTAAATCTAAAGACGATGATCTCGGAGTGCATGAAGTGCAAAGTGGATCGTCGTATGAGTTCAATTTCCGACCTAATTATTGGGGAACAACACTCTTCTTCTGTTCATTGACATCGAAGTTTGGTTCGGCACCCTTCGACGTCTACAACCAATTTAGAGATGACGTAAAAAGGTGCCCAATTAACTGCAAATGGGAGGTACATGATGATGGTTTGTATGGCTTTAGCCAGACCGAGAACCAGAAGGATATGACTATCAAATGGGGAAAGTGAACCTTAATTGTCCTATCTCTATCAAATGATTATTTGTGGGAATTTTGTATTTTGATGTACGCATATATTACTATGAATTGAATAAATGGTGACATTATTCTTCTTCTTCTTTTTATTTTTTTATTTATCCTTCTAGTCGATTGTTTGTTCTGATTAGGTTGCAATAGATGCGAGAGTTTGAGTTTTTGAATGTGGTTAGGTCGTGTTTAAAGTTTATATGTTGAATATGCGAGTTTGTCCGACTTGATCTGCAATTTCTCAAGAGTCATTTAACTCGAATTCTACTAAAAATTTAATTGGTCCCATTCTATGTGATCCGAACCAAAAAATTTCGATACGCCGTGGGTTTGGGACGTCCAACCCTATAAATTATGTATCAATGCATCATTAGTGTTTAATTACGGTGGACAACCATCATCATAAAAAGTCAACTTGATCCACACCCAGTTAATGAACGTGTCATCGTAAAGTGAGTAGGTGACATGGCATGATCTACACAAGCAAGAAGGACGGTTACAATGTCTCGTCATCAATTGTATGCACCGAAATTTTTAGTGCCGTAAATGAGGTTGAATTATTTTGTTTAAAATTAAAAATTAATAAACTAATTTGTTTAAAGTTTAACAAAATTAATTTATTTGTACATTTAATAAAAATCAATATGTTTCATTTTGGTCCTCAAACTATACATTTTGTTTCGATTTTGTATCCAATTTGATCCTCATAGTATCTATAATTTTGCTCCAATTTGGTTCATTCAGTTAAGTACTAGTTAAATGTGGATGCCATGAAATTTATTTCAATTTTTAAAATTAAATCAACTGTACGTATATGATGACGTGACACTTACATAGCATTCAAATATATAGTTTTACTATATCCAAATGTTTTGTGAGTGTTATGTCAACATATTCTCACAATAGCTTTAATTCTTGATACATTCACTTGTACAACAAAATTCATGTATCAAAATTTGTTGTGCCTCTTAAGAAGTTTCAAGATTATATATCATTAATTCTCTTTTTTGACGAAATATATCATTAACTCTTGATACATTCGCTGATTCGGATATACAACAAAAATTCATGTATCAAACTCTTTAGAAGTTTCATGATTATATATCAGTAATTGTTGGTACATTCACTTATACAACAAAAAATTATTTATCAATAATTGTTGTGCATCCTTAGAAGTTTCATGATTATATATCATTAATTCTTGATACATTCACTTATACAACAAAAATTTATATAAAAAAAATTGTTGCGCCTCTTTAGAAGTTTCATGATTATATATCATTCACTATCAAAACATTCATTTTGTTCACACCAAAAAAAAATCTTGATACATTCACTTATACAACAAAAATTCATGTATCAAAAACTATTGTGCCTCTTTAGAAGTTTCTTGATTATATATTATTAACTCTTGATACTAATACAACAAAAAATAATGTATAAAAAATTGTTGTGCCTCTTTAGAAGTTTAATGATCATATATCATTAACTCACATTCACTTATGCGACAAAAATCCATGTATATAAAATTGTTGTGCCTCTTTAGAAGTTTCATGATTATATATCATTAACTTTTGATACATTCACTATGCTCAAAAAACTTTTGATACATTCACTTATACAACAAAAATTCATGTATTGTTGTGTCTCGTTAGAAGTTTCATGATTATATATCATTAAATGTTAATACATTCACTTATACAACAAAAATTCATGTACCAAAGACTATTGTGCCTCTTTAGAAGTTTCATAATCATATATCATCAACTCTTGATACATTCACTTATACAACAAAAATTCATGTATCAAAAACTGTTATGCTTCTTTAGAAGCTTCATGATTATATATCATTAACTTTTGATACATTCACTTATATAACATGATAAAAAATTCATGACCCATATACTGAATTAATTATTGTTCAACAATTTTTATTTATTCTGTGATAGAAAATTATTGTTCAACATTTATGTATTAATGCATTGTTAATATTTAATAAGGAAGTTTGTTTTTCTTCCCACAATTTATATTTCTTGATCTTATATCCTTAATAATTACAAGATTTGAATTTGAAAATAGTTATCATAAATGTATATTTCCTTTTAATTCTTTTAGCCAAACAAACTACCTAGTAAAACTTTTTTCAAATTCTGTTTGGTTGAGTTTAACAAACAAATCTAGGTACATATGGGCACGATGATTGAAGAGATAATATACCAACTAGATTCTTGTAAACTGTAGTACTAATTAGTTCCATATTGCTTTCAAATCAACCAAAATTTAAATTTGGCCCATCACAAAAATTATTTTGTTAGAAACAGTTTCAGGCTTGTGAAAATTGAGTTCTCTAATAGTCCACACCCAATGAAGTGCCTTGTTGTCAAAAAGTGACAAGGCACAGTCCACATAAGCAAAATGGACAACTAAAGTGCTGCATCGTCATCTTTGAACGTTATATTTTGACATCGTAAAAGACTTTAACTTTTTTTTTTTCATAATAAAAATTTATGTTATTCTTTGTACAAAATTTAACAGATTATTTATTTGTACATTTAATAAAAAATTATTTACAAAATATGGTTCTTTTAAAAAATTCATAAATTAATTATCATTAACTGTCAATACATTCTCCTTCAATTTTTTTTACTAATACTAGAGTTGGGTAAACAAACCCGACCCGCCGGATACCTGAAATCCAACCCTTTTTGGCGTGTTCGTGTATATACTTATCAACCCGAAAAAAAAGGGTCGGTCATCATATAAAATTTTAGGGCGGGTTAAAGTGGGATTTTAGGGCGGGTTAAAGTGGGTTCGGGACGGGTATACTCGCAAAAAAAAAAAACGATATGTTTTATGCGTAAAAACGGAAACTTGACCAACTCGAAAAAAACTGTAAATGAATTTAATTTATTTGTTCAAAATTAAGATTTTATGTACTAATTTACACAAAGTTTAATTATTTTAATTAATTAATACATGTAATATAATTTCATGTGTCAAAAGTGAGTGTACCTGTCTAGAAGTCATATGAATTATCATTAACTTTTGGTACATTCACTTATACAGTTATACACCATGATAAATATTCTCTGATACATTACAAAACTTATTTTTCTTGATTTGTCACTAAATAATTACAAAATTTGGGCCTTAAAAAATACAAAATTTGAATTTGAGTATACTTTCTATTTTAATAAATAGAGATAAACATTCTCTAGTCACTCCCTATATATATCACCGTACCATTAGACAATACCTTTCATAAGAAAAAAAAATCTCTAGAATTATTATAAGAAAAGAAAGAAATGGCTTTGCAGTTGAAGAAACAAGCCTTGTTGTTGTTTGTATTGTTGGAGTTGTCAGGAGCTGCATTGTCAGTTAGAATCGACGGTATTTTTGATCATCAAAAAGTTTTTGCACAGGTTGCAAATCAAATGAGTAATGGTACACCATTCACCATCCATTGTCAATCAAAAGACGATAATCTCGGAGTGCATGAAGTGCAAAGTGGATCGTCGTATAATTTCAATTTCCGACCTAGTTATTTTGGGGTAACACTCTTCTTTTGTTCAGTGACATCGAAATTTGGTTCAATACATTTCGACGTCTACAGACAAAAGAGAGATGATTCAAAAAGGTGCCAAATTAACTGCAATTGGGAGGTACATGATGATGGTTTGTATGGCTGGAACCAGGCCACGAACCAGAAGGATATATCTTACAAATGGGGAAATTGAATCTTTTTTTGGGAAATTGAATCTTAATTGTCCTATCTCTATCAAATGATTATTAGTGGGAACTTTGTATTTTGATGTACGCATATATTATTATTAATTGAATAAATGGTGACATTGTTATTATTCTTTTTCTTATCCTTTCAGTGGATTGCTTGTTCTGAATTCGTTGCAATAGAGACAAGTATTTAAGTTTTGGACGATGTTAGGTCGGGTTTAATATTTACATGTAGAGTATGCGAGTTTGCCCGATAATTTCTCAAGAGTCATTTGACTCGAACTCTACTGAAAAATTAGTCGGGCCCATTTTATGTGATTCGAATACGCCGTGGATTTGGATCCAACCTTCGAAATTATGTATCAATGCACCATTAATGTTCAATAACGGTGGACAACCATCATCAACAAAAATCAACTTGATCCGCACCCACTCAATAATCGTGTCATCATAAAGTGACATGACATGATCTACATAAGCAAGAAGGACGGTTACAATGTCCCATCATCAACTTTTAACCGAAATTTTTAGTACAGTAAATAAGCTTGAATTATTGTTTAAAACTAAAAATTAATACATTAATTTGTATAAAGTTTAGCAAAATTATTTTATTTGTACATTTAATAAAAATAAATATCTTCCATTTTGGTAATCAAACTATTCATTTTGTTTCGATTTTGTACTCAATTTGATCCTCTTATATCTATTTTGTTCCAATTTGGTTCCAATTTGGTCCCCTAAGTATACATTTTGCTCAAATTAAGTTCATTCAGTTAAGTACTAGTTAAATGTGGATGACATGAAATTTATTTTTATTTTAAAAATTAAATCAATCATGTCAGCATATTCTCATAATTGATTTAACTCTTGATACATTCAGATATACAACAAAAGTTCATGTATAAAAAATTGTTGTGCCTCTTTAGAAGTTTTATGATTATATCATTAACTATTGATACATTCACTTGTACAACAAAAGTTCATGTACCATTGACTTGTCAATTTGAAAATACTTATCATAAATTTATATTTCCTTCCAATTCTTTTAGCCAATTAAACTACCTTGTAAAACTTTTTTCACATTCTGTTTAGTTAAGTTTAACAAACAAATCTCGTTACATATGTGTATGATGATTGAAGAGATTTGTGTCATTTTTCGATTTGTGCGTGTCATCCTTGCGCAGGGGTCATACTGATCTTCTCTGTATCGTTCCAATTGTATCGGATGTCCCCGAAGAGATAATATACAAATCTTTCAAAACAAAAGAGAGCGAGACAGATAATATACAAAACTAACTATATCCGTGTAAATTGCAGTACTAATTAGTTCCATATTGGTTTCAAATCAACCAAAAAAATGAACAGCATTCCTCTTAAAAATCAATGATTTTACTAATAAGTCCTGCAAACCAGTTGGCAACATGCGTAATTTCATTCAAACAAATGCTTCGTTCAAACCCGAAATGGTGCTTTGAAATCTTGAAGAAATCTCCTTCTCGTTGACAAACTTGTGTTGATATGGCTTTAGAATAATACAATGTGGTAATGAAAAGAAACCGGCACAGAGATGTCTGTCACTGCGTATCCTGAAGTGAAAACCAAACCAAATTACGAAACAGCACACCATAGTACATAACTCGGATTGATTGTTATTTTGTCATCAGCTAATAATTTTCATACAAACACTGAGCATATAAGGTTATGAACTATTTTTTGTTAAATGTCAAAAAGCACTAGGTCATGTTCACCAAGTTGTACACTTGTTGACTACTAGTTTAAAGTATAAAGGAAGCAAAAGCAAAAGTTATGTTCCAAAAGAGAATACTTACGCCGGGATTAGTGTGTGCCCAGCCTGGAATGTTGTTCGAGAGAAGGGTAATATATTGTTCCATAGCTACTTCTGGACTCGTGTTGCTGAGCTGTTGCCAAGCATTCCTAACACAGTATGATCCAATTCCGTAAGCACTTGAATACATCAGTCAAAATCGTTATAAAAAGGATTCAACCTCGCCCAGGAAAGTATATAGCACTTACAAGAATATTCCAGAGAGCTTAAATCAACCACTGCCATTAAAGAAAATAAAAATAACACACACAAAGTTGCGTTTGGGAACTTGGATTTGGATTTGATTTGAAATTCATCATCTGAAATGTTGTATTTCTCATATTGTAGGTATGTTATCCAAACAGTCGATTTGGATCAAACCCAGCATTTCAAACACAATATAAGGAACTAAATGAAAGTGATGCAGGACAATTACAAAAACAGAGAAGATAGATAGAAAATAATTATAGATTTTAAACAAATGAGAGGAGTTTTTTTTTTTTTTTAATGAGAGGAGTTAGAGACGGAATGGGAAAAATACTGACAAATAGGGAACGGAGAACCCAGAAAAAGAATGATAGAGAGGATAAACGCAAACAGGTTCTTTATGTTTTTAATATCATCAAATCTAATTTTAAACTGAACTTACCCTGATATCCAAATCAACAAAGAAAATATATTCTAAATAATATTGGTTGTCCATCAGAAAGTCAGATAACATTAAATTTTTGTTAGCAATTTCTGTTCAGTCCAAACAATAAAGCATGTGGCTGAAAGTTGAGAAATTGCCAATAGAGAAACTCAATCCGGGAGAAGGATATAGGGGAATCTTTATCTCCAACGACAACAATACATTAATTAAGATTCAATTATGTATTCTAAAATGAATACAAAAAAACATGTATGCCTTAGAGAGCACTTGCCGCACATGGTTCCCTGGTCTCTCTGTGTTCAGTTTGGCTTTTACATTGTAGTTCCTTGTGTGACCACTCATGAGTTAAATTTGTCAGCTAACTTGGTAACTATCAACTTCACATAACTCAAACCTAAAAACTTAACATTCAATGTTCTCTAGCTTATTTATCAGTTATTCTCAGCTGCGACTTAATTGCTAACTTTATGGTAACGAAATATTGATCAAGAATTGCTGTTATAGGTACAACATAAATATATGGCATAAGAAAGACTCTACCCACTGGTTTCTAATGATATCGTGATAGGACAATCACTCAAGAAAAAGTAGCCCGGGCAAGTAGTTGCCCAGGTTTTTTTCCTGCCACAGGTTTGTAATAACTTTTTGTTTGCCAAACTCTTTAATGAGGTGGGTGTAGAATTAATAGTCCTGTCCCATGTCCCATGAACTATTTCAAGAGTCATGTAACAGGATTAGAACAAATGTCTGCCTCTACTTCAGATAGGCTTCTACTCATGAGTTTGTTCAACAAAAATAGTAATGATGATTCTACAGCTAGTAATATAGTAAACATTATGGGACGAGTTCAGTACCATTTTGCACGAGCAGAAACCATGAATGCCATCGGCTGAGCGTTTTGACATTGCCCTTCAGTGGCAATCTTGTGAAGTCCATATAATTGCATCTTAACATCACTGCTAAGATTGGATATTAGATCAGCATTGTCCCTAGAATTAGCATAGACCACAGCAGCACCAAAATTCATTTCCAATTCAGTCCTTTCTATCCCCTCCCAATCATCAGACTCTTCAATCTCTTCCCCTCTTTTGATCTCAATTTCCTCAAAATCCCCACAATCCAGAACCTGATCGCCTTCTTTGTCCTTAGCGAAATCCACCTCATCACTAACCAATTCTACCTTAATTTCACAAACTGCCTCTCTTTGGGGACTTTCCTCGATCACATTGGGCTCACAATCACACACAGCACCATCAAGCTTCTCGCCGCATTCTTCTATACTTTTTTCTATCAAGCCCGCAATTTCCACCTCATCACCAACCAATTCTACCTCAATTTCGCAAACTTCCTTTCTTTGGTGACCTTCCTCAATCACATTGGGCTCACAATCATACACACCACCACCAAGCTTCTCGTCGCTTTCTTCTACACATCTCTCTTCCAAGCCAGAAATTTCCACCTCCGTGTCACATACTTCCTCTCTTAAGGGACTTTCCTGGATCACATTGGGCTCACAACCATCAAGCTTCTCGCCACATTCTTCTACACTTCCTTTCAAGCCAGCGATATCCACCTCATCACTAACCTCAATTTCACGGACTTCCTCTCTCTGGGAACTTTCATCGATCACATTGTGCTCACAATCACACGCACCACCGCCAAGCTTCACACCGCATTCTTCTTCACTTTTTTCTTTAAAGCCACCAATTTCCACCTCATCACTAACCAATTCTACCTCAATCTCACAAACTTCCTCTCTATGAGGACTTTCGTCGGTCACATAGTGCTCACAATCACACACACCACATTCTTCTACACTTTCATCTTTCAAGCCAGCAATTTCCATCTCATTACTAACCAACTCTACCTCAATTTCACTATCTTCCACTCTCTTGGAACTTTCGTCGATCACAGTGTGCTCACTGTCACACACACCACTGCCAGCAGTTTCCACCTCATCACTAAGCAATTCTACCTCAATCTCACAAACTTCCTCTCTATGAGGACTTTGGTCGATCACATTGTGCTCGCAATCACGCACACCACCGCAAACCTTCTCACCACATTTGTCTACACTTTCTTCTTTCAATCCAGAAATTCCCACCTCATCACTAACCAACTCTGCCTCAATTTCACTAACTTCCACTCTCTTGGAACTTTCGTCGATCACATTGTGCTCACTGTCACACACACCTCTGCCAAGCTTCACATCACATTCGTCAACATTATCTTCTTTCAACCCAGCAATTTCCACCTCATCACTAACCAACTCTACCTCAATTTCGCAAACTTCCTCTCTCTTGGGACCTTCGTCGAACACGTTGTGCTCACAATCACATGCACCTCCGCCCAGCCTCTCACCACATTCTTCTACAATTTTTTCTTTCAAGCCAGCAATTCCCTCCTCACCGCTAACCTCAATTTCACAAGCTTCCTCTCTATGGGAACTTCCATCGATCACATTGTGCTCACGATCACACACACCACCGTCAAGCTTCGCACCACATTCTTCCACACTTTCTTCTCTCAAGCCAGCAATCTCCACCTCCCCGGAAACCCCACCCTCACCGATCTCGTCATCGCCGCCTGTTCTCGCCGATCCACCATCATCCACCACAAGCTCTTCTTCTTCTTCAAGCTTCCCCTGAACCATCTCCCCAGCACCACTCCAACTTTCTAAAACTCCACCCCTCATTTCACCACCGAAATCACGATCCTTTCCGATCACATCACCGCACGATCTCGACAAGGACTCCTGTTTAATATCAGATTCCAATTGAATCCTTTCGACGATAACGAAAATAAAGAGAAGAAATACGGCAAAGGTAAAGACAGAGGTTACAAACATGCCCAAGTCCATGGCCATGGGTATGTATGGTAGTAGCTTGGCGAAAGAGCAGATTGTGGAGGCTTGTGATCAGTGAAGAAAGAGAGAGAGAGATGCGAGAAAGTAGATTGCTTTTGCAGAGCAGAGCAAAGTATATTCGGCTAGACTTCGCATCTGGTTGCTGCAGTAGAGTTCTGATGGTACTTTTCTTGTCGGTCTCCTATTGCTTTCAGGTTTTTATAAAGCTGATAGTGATTTTATCATTATTTTATCGCTTTTTTGGTAAATGGCGGTTGATAAATTAACCGCGCTCTCTGAGAGCAGCAAAATTGCATGTCAACTCAACATTGCTTCGTTTACAAGGTTAATGATGATATTTTTAAGAGTTAATAATTAAATATTTAATATTACGGAGACAAACGAAACGCACCGTTTTTAATTTCGTTTGACACGACATCGTTTCGTCTTTCAATTCCGCGAACTTCACACTTGCATTTGCACATTGCGCTTTGTTTTGCAGACACAGTTCTCACTTCTCAGTTACTTGTTCATGTTCCATCTCCTGCTCCTCTCTCTCTCCACTCCAAATCGAAAATGAACGGCGATCTAGGGTTTCTCTGAGATCTGAATCTCGTCTCCTTCGTCGCCGATTGCCATGGGAGTAGTGATCGAGAGCTCCGTTTGGGAGCCAAGCCCTTCCCTGTTCGCCTTCATTTTGCTCTCGTGCGTCCTCTCGATCGTTCTCTATCCGTACTACTCCAAGAGCAGCTCCAACAAAGCCTCCGCTATTTTCGACCATGGAATCTCCTCTTCCTTCATCCGTTTCCAGAGGAACTTTCTACTGATCTACTCTCTTGCTTCAGGTCTCCAATTTCCTTTCCTCTATCTGTTTGGCTTTCGAGAAAATGCTCAGTTTGTTTCTTCCACGTCTGTGAATTTTCTCGGAAACTACATTGCAATGGATCAGTAATCTGAATTTTGTTTCTGTTGTGTCTAACAGTGATAGAAGGACTGTGGTTGGTGTTCGGAGAGTTTGAAATGGTTCGCTACAGCGTGAGTAAGGACCAGATGCTGTCGTATCTTTGCGTTGGATATGCAGTTGCTCTACTTTTTAGTACTTTCTCAGGCATGCTTTCCGATGTACTGTGAGTTCTCATGACTCTTATTGATTTTGGCATTGAACTTGCTAATTTTGTTTCTTAATCAAGCAAAATTTATTTGGTATAGGGACATGAAACCCTACCTGTTATGAACTCAGAATTTTGAGTTGTTTACTATATGCAAACATTTGGAGTTGGAATTGTTAGAAGGTATTAGTTGGAAAATGTTAGGATCTGTTTTGTAGCCTTACAGAAAGATGATTTCAATACAATTACAGCTTAGCTCTGTCAATTTTAATGATCAGGAATCTTTTGATGCAAGAATTCTGTTAAAATGAATTGAATTGTATCTCCAATGGGTTCCAAACAGAGGCTTAAGCATTATGAGCGAGATCTCACTTCATTTATAGCAAATGATATGTTTACGATGCCTTTCTTTCTTTCATGTATCTTGTTAGGATTAAGAAGATTTTAGTTTTTGTTTGTGATAATCATAATGTCCTCGTGTTGTACTTTTTGTCAGATGTCAAACATACTAGGACCTAGGATTCAGAGTGAAGATGTCTTTTGTCTAGTACCGCATGATCTAGTTTGTAAATTACTAAGGTAGTCTTGCTCGGGGTGCTTTCCTTTATCATTAGTGGATTTTGAGGAACTAAAGGCAGCACTCTGACAAGGCTTGAAGTGAGGAGATTAATTTGAATATTGTTAGGGGTGATGTTTGAGTTTTCCTGCAGCTGCAGGATAAGGAGGTATTGTGAGAAAGTTGTTAGTGTGTGAAATGTGGAGCTCCGTTGCTTATGTTTCTCATTTAACTGCCAGTAGAGCGGAACTTGGTTTGTCATGGAACCAATAATTAGGTTTAAATGTTAAATTTGGTTCCTGAATCTCTAGATACCATTCTGGATAAACTAATAGTTGGAATTGCATATAAGCTCTGTTCTTTGCTCCTTGGATAATCCAAGTTGCGCTCCTATCCATCATTACGTATCTGGCAATATTTTACACTAGAGCTTGTTGTATCTCTAGTTAGTTCTAATAGAATGAATTTTCCTAAGAGAAAATTTAACATTGCATCTTCACGGTGTATTTGGCTGAGCTCATTTTGTTTTGTATTTGGGCAAGCTTTGTTTCAGTATTGCATCATCATAGTATGCCTTTGTCTTGTGCTTGCTGACATTCAAATTTATATCCTTATAGTATGTATTTATTATAGATTACAAGCATGCAGTAATTGTAACAAATTTTTATTGCCTAACTTGTAGGGGTCACAAGAAATTTTGTTTGATCTTTTGCATCCTACACCTAATTGTTGGCATATGGAAGCAGCTGGGTACACATCCTAGTGCCTGGGTAGCAAGTATCTGCTTGTCTCTTGCCTCTTCAATATTTTTGTTTAGTTTTGAGACATGGGTTGTAATTGAACATGAAAAGGTGTGTTTTAAGAAACTTCATTTTATACTTTTGTATTTCGATTGGGCAAGGCTTTGAAGCCACACAAGTTTTCATGATCATTCTATTTAGCGTTCCTGAAACCATGTCTTTCATACATCTCACTACATGAGCATTCAAAAATAGCTCCTAGCACTAAGTCACTAACTATTTGGTACATATGTTTTCTCTTTGCAGCAAGGGCACAGGCAAGATACATTGAGTGACACATTTTGGTTAATTGCTCTCTTCGAGGCTGGGTCCTTAATTGGAAGCCAGGTGCTTGCGAATTGGCTGCTTGGTGGTAATGCGGAAAAAAGCATAGTATCTCCTTCTGTTGCAGTTATGTTTTTGTCCTTGATAGCGATCTTTTGTGTTACACGAGAATGGGCAGACACACCTCAAACATCATCATTTCGGGATTATAGGATGTCATTTTACATTTACATTTTTGGTGGTAAGATTTAGTTGTTTCTTATTGCTTTTATCTTTCTCCAATTAAACAACGTAGAGGGCTCAAGCACTTCTAGTGTTAAATTTATTAATTATGGCGGGTTCAGGAATCATTAAAGACAGTGTGGCATTTCCAGTTCATTGAAGTTAAAGAATTAAATGCAATAATTGTCCAAAATTTTGTTCAGTGTTTTACATATTATTTTATCCTTTAATTTCCATTCATGATGGTTTACACTTGCTTTTATGTTAATATAATCAAGTTCCTATCCCCATATTTCCTTCCATCCTTTCCTACTCATCTGTCTTTTCTTTTGCTGCCCTCTGTTATGATCTACAGAAAATTGTTTCTCCACTTATTCATGGTAATATCCTTAAGTATTCTTACCCATTCTTTTGTTTGACTGACTCAACATATCCAAATCACCTCTGCTTTTGTAAGAGAAGATGATAACTTTGTAGTGATTCATAGCTTCATCTCTGCTCATTAAAAAAAAAACTCTCCCTCCACTAGTGGTGTTTTAAAACCGGGCCAAACTGAACTGGATTGGACCAATTAGATTTGGTCTTGTCTTTGATCTGATTTGGTCCAAATTGGTTCAGATTAAATTTTGTTCAAAACATTGCAAGATGTAAAGCACGCTTTGAAAAAGTGCACTTCAGAAACATCCTTGATTAACAAAAAGCTTCAGTTTGACCTAAATTTTTATCTCAATGGGCACAAATATATCTAAGATGGATATTGATGTCACACCATTTTCTGAATGTCATGTCTTCTGAAAATGCTGACAGATAAAAGAATATTGTTGTTGGCATGGGCACAAGCTAGTCTTCACCTTTCTATTGCAGTCTTCTGGATTCTATGGGCCCCGACATTGGTGGTATGGTCTTATACTCTTATTTGTTACTGTTTAGAATTTGTGGTGTTTCTCATTTGTGGTCTTTGGCAAATAGTTTCTAACAGTTTACCCTGCAACTGCATGTTGTTCAAAAGGCACGAACACAAATATCAAGAGAATTTCAAAAATCTAAAACACATATGTATTTTTTTCTGGGTCACATTTATCCTTGTTCTTTCATTGTTTAAAGTTGAGCCAAAATAAGGATTTTTTCAAGGACTGTTGATCACGAAAACAATAGGACTTTATTAAGAGAATTTCAAACATCTAAAACTACATTGTTAAATAATTTTTTAATGTATTTTTTTCCGCCATATTTACCCTTGTCCGTTCTTAAAATTGAGCCAAAAAATAAGAACTTGTTGAGTATGTGATCCAGTAAACAATAAAACTTTTCCACCTTTTATTCTCAATTTAAATAAATGAGAATTTTACTGTAATTCTGAAGTCATTCTTCTGATGTTGCCTTCCCAGGTGTTTTGTGCTTCCCTTAATTTTTATCTGAGGGCAACAAGAAATTTTTGTAGCTAGTGCTTTTTAACTTTAGGGCAATTGAAATATTGAATCAAACAAATATAGAAAGAAAATTTACTATGGTTTGGAGGGAATACTATTTACAAGTTATACTAACAAATATGGTTGGAATAACAATCAATAGATAAAGACACTAAAAATAAACTAAAATGCTAATATTATTTTGATACCTGTGGTTGTAGGCCGATGGACGGGAAGTGCATCTGGGGTTGATATATCCATGTATTTTGGGTGCAAGAATGCTTGGGAGCACATTAGTTCCTTGGCTCATCAGTGGACCATTATCAGTTCGAACTGAGGATTACCTGGTTTATGCTTTCATTTTTCTGGGACTTGTCTTGTCTGTCATAGCTTATGACTATCAGGTATTCCTGATTTGCATTTTCCCAAAGAATAAGAAATGAATTTATACCTAGTTCCTTTGCCTTGTGTTCTGAAACTTAGGCTGTTCATTTATAATTTGCAGGAAATTGGAGTTTTGTTGACACTATTCTGCTTATTCCATGCTTGTGCTGGTGTGGTTTTACCTTCACTAGCCAGATTGAGGACCATGTATGCCTAAAAAATGCTCTTCCTTGTGTCTTAGCAGGACTGTTTCTGACTTACATCATCTGAATTTAATGTTGATACGTCTGCTTTTAATTTTGTTCACAGGTATGTGCCAAATGAGTTGCGGGGAGGAATGATAAGCCTTTCTCTAGCTCCTGCAAATGCCGCAATTTTGCTGCTTTTTACTCAAGTAAGTGTCTTTAAACCAAATATTTTTGGCAGAATTTATCATTTTCCTCTTTAGAGCTATAGCATGCATGAATGATCGGTAGTGGGCTAATGATAGTATTATTAGTATTATACCATTAAGATAAGTATTGATTGTTAAATGGCAGCAGTTCTATTCTACCAAATGGATCTGTTCATCCCTAACTCACATCTTTTGAGGTTGCTGACTTTGAATTAAGCATATCAAGTAGTTTGTGTGCCAGAGATCCTTGGACTATTATAATTTTCATGCTCAATGTTGTTCCCAAGATACATGGGATTAAGAAACCATGTAATGGGCATGGTTGAATTACGATTCAAATTGGATTTTCTCATCAAGTCAGAAGATTCATGTACAACCACACAAAACTTTTAGGAAGAGTTATATGATAGATATATAAATTACTATTAGATAGAAAGTAAAAAGTACTCCCTCCGTCCCAAAATAAGTGTCATGCTTTCCATTTTGAGAATAAAGAAGCTAGTGTTGCATACTTTATTTTCTATCTGTTGTGCACATGTGTTCTAACAAACTTAAGGGATACTAACTAGCTTTTTATAGGGACACTATTGGTAATTTATGCATAACTATCTTCCTAAAAAGGAAACAAGATACTTATTTTATGACAAAAATGCAAGTGAAACAAGACACTTATTTTGTGATGAATGAGTTTTCCTCAATATGGGTCAAGACATATTTGACGTGATATGGTATGACTCGTCTTACCCAGCTCAAGTGAATCGGCCAAATAGGGTGATTCTCTCCCGATTCTAATCCATGGGAGATTCGGTAGCAATTTTGAATTGTTTAGAGGGTGAATCGACTCAAATCGGCCGACTCGAATTGGGAATCAGAGATTCTGACAACCATATGGTAGTGCTGTACCATTGCCCAATTTCATGAATCTGGATGTGGTTCAAAACTTCTATTTTAATAAGAGATGGCAATATTCCCTCGTTAATTTAATCCTTACACTCCCCGTATGTTTTACTTCACAAAAACACTCAGTGTACTGGAAGTGACAAGTGAAACCTAGAAAATTTAGAGGTAATGTACTATGACTGGATAAAGTTTGAGCTGTTGGTTTTTTTGAACTTCATGACAACGTCTGTTATGTTGAATTCTTGTTTCTGGTTGGTACACACTGTCACTTTTATCTACCAATTTACCAGACATCCCCTGGGCTGCCGAACAGCTTTTCTGGTCCCATTCATTAGCATGTAGCTCAAGTGCTCAACTGAGCAATACTGAGCTTTACTTTACATGATCATTCTGAGACACTTTTACATATATTGACCTTAGTTGCTAATCTTTTTCAGAGAGGGTACTACCAGAATATTGGGAATGCAGCAATGTTGGCCTTTGCTGCTCTTGCGCTGTTCATATCAGCTGGTTGTATGTATATGCTGAAGCGATTGGGGAAGCAACCATACCAAAACTGGCACAAACTGTGATTTCATACCCCAATTGTGTCGATCAATGAGTTTGAGTCTCATTTCAAGAGGATTTTGGGATGTGCAAGGTAAGAAGTGAATTTCAACTAACAGCATTCCATTAGACACTAGTGGGTGGGGGCAAAGAAAGAGAGGAAGAGGTTGACAAACAGGACATTATCTTGAGTAGAAAGCCCGAGTTGATAGTTATCTATGGGTTTACTGACTGACTTGGGACCCAAACTTTACATGAGACAATCTTATTGTCTGTTATTCTGGGATTCCGAGTTTTAACTTTATTGCCGCCAGATAAGGAATTTCAGGCAGAAGCAATACTTTTCCCCAGTATTCTGCCCAAGAGAGATTCCGCTCGGACATTATAATTACTGGGCAAGCACGTCATTTTGAAGATGATGCACTACAATACCAGACATGGATTATGTAAATACCTGAATTTGAGTGTTCTCGTGTAGTGTATTTGTTTTTAGATCAAGCCTTATAATTTATGTCAGAAATTGTATACCCAATTGATGTACAATGCTTGGATATGGATACTGCTGTCCAGAGACGTAGATGCACTGTTTTTTGGTTCTACCATCTCTCATGCCGAAATTTGGAAGTTGGGCTCTAGAAGGACTTAGGCGCAGGCGAATAAATATTTGGGCCTAGACCCACTTACAATTGAGCCTAATGCCCCAATCATAAGTCGGGTCTTTTAGTAATCGCAAGCCCAATGAATATTTGGGCCTAAGCCCATTAAAAATTGGGCTGAATGCCCCAAGCAAGCTGAGCTGGGCTCTTGATGTACTTAGGCCCAGGTGAGATAAGTACTTGGGCCTAGGCCAATTTATAATTGTGTGCTTGATGCCCCAATATTAAGTCGGTCGATTCATAATCATAAGCCCAATGAATGTTTAGGCGTTGGCCCATTTATAATTGGGAATTCATAGGCCAAGCTGGGCTCTAACTGGATTTAGGCCCATCCGAGATAAATATTTGGGCCAAGGCCCATTTACAATTGGGCTTAATGCCCCAATCATAAGTTGGTCTGTTCATAATGCAAGCCCAATGAATATTTATAATTGGGCTTAATGCCCCTATCGTAAGCCGAGTTGGGCTCATGATGAACTTAGGCCCAGGAGAGATTAATATTTGGGCCTAGGCCCATTTATAATTGGGCTTAATGCCGCACTTATAAGTTGGTCCATTTACAATTGGGCCTGATGCAAGCCCAATGAATATTTGGGCCTAGGCCCATTTACAATTGGGCTTAATGCTCATACATAAGCCAATTTGGGCTCTTGGACTTAGGCCCAGGAGAGATAAATATATGGGCCTAGGCCTATTTATGATTGGACCAAATGCTCCAATCATGTGTCGGTCTATTCATAATCGTAAGTAAGCCCAATAAATTCAAAACCCAAGTTGGGCTATTGATGATCTTAGGCCCAGACGAATTACTATTTTGGGCCTAGGCCCATTTATAATTGGGCCTGATGCCCAATCATAAGTCCGTCTGTTCATAATCGCAAGCCTAATGAATATTTGGGCCTAGGCCCTTTTATAATTGGGCTTAATGCCCCAAAATCATAAAGCGGTCTACTCATAATCGCAAGCCCAATGAATATTTGGGCCTAGACCAATTTATAATTGGGCTTAATGTCCCAATCATAAGCCCAATTATTGTTGTTGGTCAGCTGCAACACGCATAGCGGTCGGTATCTACTGTATACTTATTTATATATATATATTGAGAAATTCCAAAATTTCTTATAGGATAACCTGAGTTTGAAACTGAGCTTTAAAAGGAACAAAAAAAGATATAAAATTACAATCACAGATTACACTTCCACTACCAGTTCACAAGTTCTTGATCTCTTATCCACTTGGTAGCGACCCATTTCTCTCCTTTGATCACAGGACAGCTTCCATGAAGCGATAACTGCCCACATATTCGAACAACAAAATTTAATGAAAAATATTCGCATCATTTTGCTGCAGAATCTAAAGTCTAAACTGTGGCAATGCTCAATCATGAAAATCAATGAACTTGTAGATGGCTTTCTTAGAGTGTATTGTATACAAGTAGGTGATGTTGATAGAATCAAAATGTTATAGAATCAAAATGTTAATCACATATTCTCGAGCACCATATAATCAGATTGATACTACATATTCCAACGCAAAGCTTGTGCCTCATTTTCTTTTAAGACATTTTTCAACCAAAAATAAGGTGGCTGCGTATCGGGTTATTGGTTCTAGTCTTATGGTCAAGATGGGTGTCAAAGTGACGGTGATGTTTAGCGTATCTGGGATATAGCTTGGTAATGCAGGGACAGTACGGCAACATGGTGTTCGTTTAAACTTAAAAGACACATAGTTGCCAAATTGTCTACATACCGGAAAACACATATCTCTATCTCAAAATATTGTCTTGTCTTCTAAAACAAAATTGTCCTAAAATGAGTGAGGTTTCCTTTTTAGAAAGATAGTTATCATGAGTTACCAATAATACCCCTAGAATAAGTTAGTTAGAAGTTAGAACTCCTTTGAGTTTGATACACCAGAAGCACATGGTGCACAGGGGCGGAAAACTCACTTATCTTTGTTTTTGTTTTTTTTTTTCTTCAGACAAGAATATAATAAACTTGTTTTGGGACAAGTAATGTTTATACGGTATAATGATATGATAGTGGTTAAAACGAAGAACCCTCCATCAAACTCTCTATCTTAGGAATGACAAACAATTGAGGGAAATCCTAGCCTGTAAAAATAAAAAGTCAACAAAAGTAAAATGGTTACGGCTTGAACACTCACCGGATCAATTGTATTGTTAGGAAACAAAGAATAGAATAGAAGTCCATCCCCTTGGCGTGGCTTCACTTTCAAACCAATGCATTTCCGGAAATCATAGTGTGTATCCAAATTTAAGCCATTCTGCGGACAGAAGTGTGTGGTAAATGCCTAAATTTATAGATGCTTACAGCTTACCAATCAAACCACGAAACAGAAGAAGAGAGGTTTCAGTCCTACCTCAAAGGGGAAAACGGTTTCACCGCCTTCTTCAACATCAGTTAAATATAACAAAAAAGAAGCAACCTGTACAAAACAAAAATTATGTTACCATATTATGTCATTGAATAATTAAAAATAAACCCAAGTACTTAAATCACCACAGAGAGAAACATTATGCAGAATATACTGAAAGTCGACATATCCTGGGTTCCAGTAGGAAACATTAAACTTACAGAGTAATTACACACTTCTATGCAAGCAAATTTGCTGAGCAATTAGGTATTAGCTATTGGCAATTAGCATCATTGCAACAGCGGAACAGCCTAAAAGAGATAGGTTACTTTTCCAAAAATATACAGTAGGGATAATAACGAAAACTAATGGAAGATTCCAAGATGGTATCTATACCCTTATTTAGCTAGAAGATGGTATTAATCAAGTATCTGTTTCATATACATATGAGCATGCATGCACTTGTCGGCATAACCATATACTCCCTCCATTAGTTGCGCATGAATTACCGACATTATCCTTAATATAAGTGAGTTAGAATACCTTCGGTTTGTTATAACAAGAGCACAATGATGTATAATGGGAATAAAATCAATCCGAACTAACTAATCCGTAATCTCTCTAAAAGTAGAAAAGTGGACAGTTATTTTGGGATAGAGGGAATAAGACAAAAAAAAATGTGAACTCATGTTTTGGGAGTTACCCGTTGGCTCTTTTGTGGACCATATTCAGAAGCATGGAAGGCATCATAATGAGAATTATACTTCTGCCCAATCTCATAGCGCAAAATGTTGAATTCCTGAAACATGGTGAAAGTGCCTGACAAGTTTAGAATTGCTTTGAAATAAAAGATTAACTGTCCAAGATTAACTTGTGACATCAGGCAGCAAGGAAATCATTGCCTAATTGAAAGACCAAAAAGAAATATCAAACTCTACTGATTTGGCCCTCCCTGTGCTAATAGTTTACATCTGACCCATAATCATTATGTGTATGAGTGTTGATAGAGAGAAAGAGAGAATGATACCTCTCCATTGGTCCTGGGAAGCATTGTAGCCCTTGCAATTTTTTCTTCAATGGCATCCAAAACCCCAGTTTTATCGTCAGATGCACCAATAAACATACCAGAACTGAAAGGAAAATAAAAAGAAAGAAGAAAATAAGATAATCAGTAGAAACTACAATAACTTGCATGATTCTAGTAGGGATTCTCATTTAGAGTTTAAAATCAAAGTTTGAGTGGAACACCAGAAACTACTATAATCCCGTATTGGCTACTGCTTTCATTTTTCACGATTGTATGCACAGATACCAACTAAATCCATGCTGTTTTATATCCAATAAACACACAAGAACAAATAGTACCTTGTTCTAATGTCCTTTGTGTTCTCTGGTGTTTCTCCCTCTCGTAATGCTAATGTTGATGGTGTAAGGCTGGGCTTGGCCGTGTTTACTATGCTTTGACATTGTTCAGCAGTGGCAAAATTAGGGAAATATAGAGCGCGCGGTTGCCAGCTCAAAACCTGCATAGAAAGTTGGGGAAAAAATGAGTGGCTATAAAGAAAAGCAAACTATACCATATGCTAATCCAACAAGCTCTATAGTGATCAATTAAAGCTTCCGACTGCATTGATTATTAAATTGGAGAAGTAATGAGTAAAAACCTATTTTAAGATGGTTACCAGAAGCAAAAACGACCTGAATCATAGTCCTATAAGACTTGTAATCAAAGGTTTTGGGAGCTCATTGAAGCAACTCCTAGGATAAATCTTCTACTAGCAGTTGTCAAAAGCCTAAGATTCAACAAATATCTTGCCATTAGCCAAAGCTGAGATGGTGTCATTGTTGATAAAATTCTGTAAGTTTAGGATATAACTGTCAAGAATAGCTAGCGTTGATGAGGAGAGACTTCAGAAAAGCTAAAGAAAGTATGAGCTTCACACTAAATTACCCTAATGTCAACCACCCCAACTGCCCAGTAGCTAATGATTACGAAATCTATATCAATCTATAAGTTTGAAATATTACACGAGTCACTTGTAAGTTTAATGCACCACTGGACACAATGACTTAGTTGAACTTGACATTAATCTAGACCTTAAACGCAGAGAAAAAAGAGACAAGACGTTAATCTAGACCTTGTACAGATCATAAACACAGACAATCATCACTTCAACACTTTTGTATACTCTCTCTTTTTCTTCTGAACAAGGAACTAACCTAACTAGTAACTCCTAAGTATTCGCTTATAGAAGAAAAAAAATGAAAAGGCTAATCTCTATAGTTGAACCAAATCTTTAAGAATTTATATTATTTAGTCAATAATGCTTATCATTACAACTTGAACATGAAAATATTCAGGCCAATTCTCTTAAGATCACCATTGTCATTGAGAACATGATCTTAAATTTCCGAACACTTCTTGTTCAATTAAAAAAAAAAAAAAAAAGCCAAAACACAAAACATTGAAGCACCTGAAACGGAATTGAAGTAATAGAATCATCACCAGTCGCTCCGGAGGCTACCAATACGAGCTGAACCTCCTCATCTGCAGATTCAAGCTGCCTCGACCTTGGCCTAACTTCAGACACATACTGCCAAGAGCAAACAAACAAACAAACGATCAAACACGCTCGCTCGCAAACGCCGCTCAAAACCACAAACAAACAAAAAAATCGAACAAAACTTAAATTCGGAAGCGAAAAAGAAGAAACAGCATGGAGATCAACCTCAGAAAGCAGAGTGGAGCAGTACAGTCCAGCGAGGAAGAAGCAGCAGCAAGCGACGAAGACCTCCGGCAACCCTAGCTTCACATTGACGCTCCATCTTCCTCTTCCTCTGCTGCTTTTCATTCCTAGTTTTCCAGAATCTTCCGATTGCAGAATCAGAGATCAGACCTCGCTCAGGAACTCTGATTCGGTTTCGAGATTTGTATAAATGTCTGAGCTCGCTGTTATTGGGAAGATCTGCCAGGAAGCGCAATGAATTGAATGTGGAAGATTTTGTGAGCAGAGTTGGGTTTTGGCAATTACGGAAACAAAATCATACTGGATTTTGGTGGGTAATGGAGCAACAGAATATTCAATCGAAGCGGAAAAGAGAAAAAGTTGTGGGGGTTTTGGTCCGTACAGACCACGCGGACCCCGCAAAACGCGCCCACTGGATGACTTTGGGCATAAAAGAGATGGAGTCGGGGATTGTGCGTGGAAAACCGCTGATTCACTTGTAAATTCGACTGTCAAGGTTAGAACTTAAAATTGACACTTCCCGTGCTAATTCAGTAATTCGTGTTTGTGTCGTGCCTAACGGTAACGTATGTTATATATATATGGAATGTTTATGTTAACACTAACACAAGCTAAATAAGTGAAACAGATAAGACATAAAGTAACGTGTTTTACAAAATGAGATCAACACATTTGACTAGAAATTCTTCAAAACATTTACGTATTACATATTTAACATGTTTAATATGACTACGTTAACTAACATACAAAAAATATATATAATCGATCTAATCAACTAGAGTTTTTTTATAATAAAAAGACAAATTATAATATTACTAAAGTTAGACCAATGGTTTGATGTATGATTAGAAGTGAATAGAGTTTTTCTTTTTTAACAAAGAAGTGAATAGAGTTTAGTGATTCACAAAAAGTTGTCTTCTCCGCACAACTATAAATACACCGAACTCTAATAAGGTACGTGCACATTCATTTTGGTAACTTAGGAGTTCTTTCTAAATTATTTTCTTCAGCTATCTGACTTGATGGACAAAGGTGACGCACTGGGAGCATGCTCACATAGCACCTAATGCGGCTCCGCATGGTCACCATCCTCTATGTAATCATATCATATGCACAAGTTCTTCTAGTTCTATAATACTTCAGACCATAAGGAAAAACAATATGATTAACATGCAACAACATTTTTATTCTTTAAGTATCTTTGAATTATTACAATAAATTGATCCCCAAAATGGCTTTAAAAAAATATTTGCCCTGTATATTAAAATTTCTAGATCCACTTTTGAGCGTGAATAAATAGTAGTGTGTCTGTTTTTGTCATCCAATGCAGCACGGTGAATAAACATGTTGGATATTTTAACACGAGTACAACATAATTACAAATTCAAAGATTTCAAATATGTCTATTTTGTATCGTGTTCGTGTTGTATTGTGAAATTGCTCATTTTAGTTATGGTCCAAGTCTGAGTGAGTATGGGTGACTGACTCGGTGTTGGTGGTAACGAACGGAAAGGGTCAATGATGCTGCTGCACTTGCACCGAAATAGTAGATTTCGTGTCTCTCGGTTCCGAACCAAAACTATGTAACACTGTTCATTGTGATCTGACCTTCTCTGCCATTTAATGTTTACAGTTTTCATGTGACGACAATGATAAAAGTTAAAATACTTCTTGTACTGATTTTCGTGGGAGATTATTTGCTTATGTCTTTTATATGTATAGTTACTGGTGTGTTGTTATGAGAGTTAAAAAAACACACCCTTTGAATAAAATAAAATAAACACACCCAACAATTTCCCAAGAAATTACTACTACATACTAGTTAACATTGTATAGTCTTGGCCATTGATCTAGAAATCACCAATAGGATTTTTCGGGTTATTAAAGAATATGAAATCAAGCTATGTATCGCTGACAGTGCGGGTCATCAAAAGGTTAAAACGAATCGGACAAAAAATATGGGTGGTGATCGGCTTAACTTTTCGTCAATTTTACAGTGATTGTTACAATATAAGTTGCAAAAGCAACACGGAAATAGTGTGTTTGAGCTCACACATAATTTAATTGTGTCGCGTTCGTGTTGGACCTTTGAAACAAGAACAGGTCGAGTTGTGACAAAAGCAATAAACGTTCAACACGCACTTAAGGGTATAAATGTAAATGAATCATAATAACGTTTCAAACACACACGATTAATTTGTCGAGTTGTGACATGCACTAAACACTCAACACTCACTTAAGAGTATAATTGTAAATCCATACATATGTATGTTAAAGTTGGTGAGGTTGCATTAGGTGATGCCACATCACCAACTTTAA
>JAYMTF010000805.1:0-29978 GCA_036897485.1 Pelargonium nanum | reverse complement strand
TATATATATAAATTGAAGATATACTTCCAGCTCAATTTAGGTAAAAAGTTTATATTATTGAAGATATAATATTAGTTGATACACATGTGATTTGCCTAATTGTAATACTTTATATTTCATCTTCAATTTTTGAAATGGCTCAATTTCCGATCTTCTAAACATTTCAATTTTATGTTTTATCCATATGATTGCTTTTAAATATTCTAATATTATATAAAAAATACAACAAATTAACTGGAGACGATGTTTCTACTGTAATTTCATGTACGTAAAACATGATACGTATATATTAAATGTTAAATAATTACAAACTCACAATGAGTGAGATTTTTAGAAAATGACCTATTGTTGGACATTTATATATGTAAATTTTTTTTATCAAAATTATATATCCTTTTGAATTAGAGACAAATAAAGATTTTGCAAGGTTGAGCATTTTATGTTGGCTCAATATAGTTGTAATTTTCTCTAAAGATTCAATGAAATTACAATGAAACAGCCAAACCAACCTTACTTTGAATAAGCTGTTCATTTACTAGAAAACAAATGAACCTCAACACAAATACACAAGACACAAAATAAGACAATTAATTCATTAATGCATGCCCTTATAATAATATTATCTGAAAAATGTGTCCACACAAAGCAATTTATTTCATAGATAATCACTTTTTGTTTGTAATATTTATGCAAAATCTTAGGATCAAATCATTTCATTTTTGTGCAACTCTTATCTTGTTCTTGTTGCTTTGAAGCTAAAAATCATGTTTTTATTGGTTGTGTTTCTTGGCAACATGACAAGAGATTCTCATGAGCTCATTTCTATGAAATCTCATAAGATTCTAGAAAAAACAATACTATTATATTATATGTGTGATGCAAGAGTTGGTTGATGAATGTTCTCATGGGCCGAAACTCTCGGTTTCAGAGTAAAATGAACAAATTTGTCCTATCAGATCAATTTGTTTTACAAGAAAAAACTTATGCATAACCCACAGTCCAATTCTAAACTGCAATCCACACAAACTTGGTAAGATAGAAGATGTTATATATATAAGCCCGAAATCTCAGTCATGATTATTGGCAGAGACTTTAAATCAAGACACAAAGATAAATGGATTCGAGCGGGATAAATTTACTGAGGCAGATATGAGTGTTAATTGATGACGTGTCATCACCTCATTGACATAGATTAAGTGGCTGAGAATCTCAGTCAATAAATCATGGCCGAGATTTTTCTATATATATATATATGGTAAGATAGAAGATGTGAAAGTGGGCCTATAAATTGTGTATAGTTTGATTGGGCCAATTATTAAAGTCAACAAATGTAGACTTTTGAAGAGGATTTTCTAGACTCTTGTCCAATTCTTTATCCCAAGCTTTGTATGAACATAACTTTGGACTGTCCTGGGCTAGCATCAGGGCCCATTAAACTACCCTATGGGCCTTTATCTATGCCCTGGCCCAATACTCATGGACCTCTAAATCACCAACTATCCTAAAATCTTGACCCATAATTGAAACTGACAATTTGAGTCATGACTTTTGACACGACTTGAGTTTAAGTTGATTTGGATTTAATTTAATTGGGTATGTCTACTAACTCAATCTGTTTAATAAACGGTCTGTGTTTGAATTGAACTAGTTTAGTTAAAGTGGTCATAAATGAGTCATGTAGCGTGTTTATAACCCACTTATTTAAGGATAAAATGATTTTCAAGACACTATCGTGTAAACAATGACGCATACAAAATAAATATACAAAATATATTGAGTCGCGTTAGTATCAACCCACTTATTTAAATGTGTCGGGTCAAAACGTGTTATTTTGAACCAATTATTTAAATATTTGATTCGTATCATGTTGTGTTAATCCACTCATAAACGGGTCATGTTCGTGTCCTTCATTCAAACAATTCAACTAAACTCGTTTAACACAATATAGAACTTTTAACATGTCACGTGGACACAAAACGTCATCCCTGTCTACTGCTTATATTCTTATAAGCCCAAACCTTTTGATTGCTTCTATTGGTTAGAAAAATTATGAAAAAAATTCAACCAAAAATTAAAGTTTTTTTTTAAGTTTTTATTAAGTTACTCACACACTACAAATATATATCATTTGCATTTGAGGTGACTCGAACACGAGACCTCACGTATGTAACCCAAACTTTAAATCACTTGGCCAACGAGGCAATGATACCAAAAATTAAAGTTTGGAAAGCATCATAAAAATTTATTTGTAATCTGCTCAAATAATCTTTGTATTTGCAATTTAAAAATAAAAGATAAAGATAAAAAAATGATTAGTTTATTTCAAATAATAAAATTAAGATTGGACAAACCAACCACACAAAAAAAAAATGATTGTTATTTATTAAACCATGTTATCATGTAAAATAACAATAATAAAATGACATAAATGATGAAGTTTTGATAAATCAATTAGAGAGAAACAACAAGTCAATAAATAAGAGCACCACTTACTCTTCCAACTTGTAATTTATTATAAATTAAAAATTTGTATATTAAAAAAGATGTAGCAATTTTTTTAATAATATATTCCCATTTTTCCTCTTTTCCCATGAATAATAAAAAGCCAAAAAATTGGGTAGCCATCATCTCAATGCCAATGCCCCATAAAAATCAAAACAAGAAACAAAAAAAATAATAAATCAATTATTATTTAATTAATTTTTTTAAAATAGGGAAGCTAATGTTCATTGAACTTCTCACCACATATTTTTAAAAATAAATATTAAACAATTGAAATATAATTTTCTTTGTTCTTATCTAAACTCTTTTTTTATTATTAAAAAATATTGTTTTGTAATTTATGAAAACTTAATTTAAAGATGATACCTTTTGTCATGTGAATATTATTATACTTTTGAAACTTTTTATTTCCCTCTCCATTTTTTAATTCCATTTTCTTGGTCAAATGTTGTGGTCCCAATTTTACTTCCATTTCACCCATCTCAATGACATTTTGTGTAAAATATAATTAATAAATAAATAAATATAGTTTAAACTTTAAAGTTTTGCCTGCAAAATAAATAAAATAATAATTTATAAACCAAAATTGTTACTTTGCACCTCACATGTTATCATATCATGAGCTGTTTATACTTTTCTTTGAATTTAGACAAACAAAAATATTTGAAATTAAATATATTAAGATTAAAAAAAAGTATATTTTATTGATGATTACACATTTGGTTAGGTGATTTTGCAATTACAACAAATCTACCACCTGTCCATTTTTAAGTGTTGTGGGGAACAAAAGAACAACACTAACTCCCATTATAATTTCAACTTTTATTTTTAATTTGAAAATTATTAATTATTTTAATTATATACAATATTAAGATAGAATATTATGCATTTAATATTAATTTAAACTAAGGAGTCCTTACTTCAGTTTTTAGAAAAGAAAAAAAATTTGATATGTTAGGGTGGGTTGTTTAGCTATTTCCACATAATTATTTGAGAATTTAATTATTATCATTTCAATTATTTTTACCAAATTACACGTCCCTTTTAAATTTAGAAATTTTAATCTCATAAAAAAATGTAAAATTTAAATTTAAATCTATCAAGTCATTTGTACAAGTTCACTAGGACATGTATGAATTTATTTTTAATATAATATAATCTTCTCAATAATTTGGTTCATGTTATTTTGTCTCACTAAATTTTTATATTATCCAAATAAAATTAGACATTTAAACCATATAAAATTAATATTGTCATATCTTATTTTGGTAAAAAAAAAGTAGTACATCACATGCTAAGCATTGACTCACCTAAAAGCTCACACACACTAAGAATAATTTGTAATTTTTGTTACATTTATAAAATACAAACTCATCCTATTTGCTATTATTTTATTAATTAATTGAACCAAAATTATAAATACCAATTAATACAATTTTAAAACACAGAAAATTCGCTTACACTTGCAAATTAGCAAAGACTCCACAATGAAAATAATATATTCATGTCATATGTAAAGTTACAACTTTTTATTTATTTAAAGTACATTTGATTATTCTTAAACCATATAAATTATTGGGACAATTTGAAATTTGTACCATTTGCTAACTTATATGGACATAACATGTGTCAAGATGTGAAATAGAAGATCAATAATCTACACTTTACATATAATTTTAAATTTAAATGTATAATTACTTATTTAGGGTATTTTTTAAATTATCCATTAGATTAAATTGAACCCATGCTATGCCCAAAACATTTTCTTTTCTATTTTTTTTATAATCCAAGATTATTATGGTCACATAAGTCAAAATTTAATTGATTTTTTTAATTTTTTTTTGGTGTGGAAAAATTGAATTTAGTTGCCTGACCTATATTTGTACTAACTCATTATTACATGTGTGGAACCCATGTGAATGGCAATAACTTTTTTCCTAAAATAATAATTTTATATATAGTTATTTAAAATTTCTCTTTACAATGATAATTATTAATTATTATACCACACAATCCACATTAACAAGCAAATTGATATACAAGTGTTCAAATAAAGGTGTTTTATATTATCAAAAAATAAAAAATAAAGGTGTTTTATTGAACTTGGCTGAAACTTATTTGGTTAAAAGCAAAATAATAAAAAAATTGAAGTGTTTGAGTGATCATTTTTCTCACATTTTATTTGAGATAACATTTGAACTATATCAATTGCTACGTAGTATTTATATTTTTGACTTATATTCAAAGTTCAAACTCTTATGTGTTGTTGATATATTAGAGTTTCTTCGTTAAAATGATTGTTCGACTTATTTCTAATAAAAACTACATCACAACTAATACTGCTTTAATTTTTTATAAAATTTATTTGAAAAATAAAGAATTGTTATGAGATGGAAGTAATATATATTGTATTTTTTTAATTGCTTGTGATATGATGTTACCTAATTTTTTTTAGTTGTAGTAAAGAATTAATTTTCTTTTTGCCATAGAAAATTTCCCATTTGGGTAATTTCAAATTACAATATAGCTAAAAATGAAAAGACATTGGCGTTCTACACAAGCAAAGGATTGGCTTTATCTCTCTATTTTTTTCTACTCTGATAAAAATAATATTTTAGCATTTATTATTATTATTTGCTTTTTTATATGAAAATACTTATTATACCCACAATTTTTTTATTTATAAAAAATCAAAATTAAAAATTAACAAAAAGAAGACTTGCTTGCTTTAGGCTATCCTTCTTTTTCTAGAGAATTTCTTGCCTTGGCAGCTAAATTTTACTTTTTCACAATAATTAAATTGATTTATTAATTAATGATAATAATAATTTCAATTTGTTCACTTTCCAAGGGAAAAAAAATTCGTTTACCCACTTTCAATATTATTTTAATTTAATTAATTTCTCCACCAGATTCCTACCCAAAAAACAAATAAGAAAAATTATGACAGAAAATATAAAAAACTGATTAATCATATTATTTAATGAATATTTAAATTATATTTTCTTTTTCATTTGTGTTTTTTTTAATCACAATAGTGTTTGGAAAGTTAGGAACCCAATTAGCTGAACAATATTATCTAAGCAATTTTCATTTCAGAACACACAAAATCAGAAAATTACATCCAATTTTTTCCTTCAAAAATCTCTCCATATTTCACCAAAAATTAATTTTAATTTTTCCAAAAAAAAAATCTGTTCATCTTTCTGATTTTTGAGCTCTGTTTTCATCTGCAAGTGAACAGTACAAATTGTAAATCTCAGTCTCTTCAACAAAAACAAAAACAAAAAAAAATCTTTCTCCTTCAGAAACTGTGTTCTTGATGCTGCTACAATCAGCTTCTCAATCTTCCTAAAAGTTTTCATTTTTTTCATATTTTAATTTCTGGGTTCTGGGTTTGAAGCTTGAACATTTTCTGGGTTTTGAAAAAAATATCATTTTGAGGTGATTTGAGCTCAGAACTTAAATGGGTTTTTGTTTTTGATTCAAAAAAAAATTGAGGGTTTAAGGGTTTAACAATGGAGGGAAGAGAGAGTGTGAGTGGAGGAGGCGTTACTGTGGTGGGATCAGATGCTCCGTCAGATTTTCATGTAGCTCCAAGGACTGAGAGCTCGGCGCCGCCGCCTGCGGCGGCGCAAGTGGCCGCGCCGCAACCTGCTGCACCAGCTGCCGGAGCACTTGTGGTGGTTCCGGCGAAGAAAAAAAGGGGAAGGCCAAGGAAGTACGGACCAGACGGGAGCGTGACGGTTGCTCTGTCGCCGAAGCCGATATCCTCGTCGGCGCCGCCGCCGGTGATCGATTTCTCGGCGGAGAAGCCCCGGAAAATGAAGCCGGCGAACTCAGTGAGCAAGAACAAGTATGAGTTGGAGAATTTAGGTAATTAAAAATAGAAGTGTTTTTTGTTGTTGAATAAGCTTGTTTTTGCTCATAACTTTGTTGATTGCTTGGTGGTTGCTAGTTGAGTGTTAGAGAAGAAAGGTTAAATCTTTGTGGGTTTTGAGTGTAAATTTGATCTGGGTTTGTGCTGAAATGAATTGGGTTGCATGATTTTTGGATTGAAGTGGGCACTTTCTTGGTGGGTAGATGTGGGACCTCTGGTTTTAGATTCTATCTCCTATTGTGTTTGTGTGTGGTGTTTTTGTGGTATAGTTGTGAAAAAAGATAGTGAGCTTTGTGGGTTGGTATGAGAATGTTGGAATCTTCTTGATATGGCTGTGTCATTTGGCACTTCTTGCCTTTTGTGGAAGGTAGTTCAGTTCCGCGAGGTGTCGTGTTAGTTACCGATGGCTCGCTGCTACAGCTTCTTGATGTGTCTGTGTCAAATAGAGCTTTGTGGGTTGGTGTAGGAATGGTGGAATCTTCTTATGGCTGTGTCGTTTGTCTCTTCTTGCCTTTTGCGGAAGGTAGTTCTGCAAGGTGTCATCTTAGTTATAGTTATCGATGACCTGCAGCTGAAATCTACATCTTCGTGACATGGCTGTGTGATTTGGCACTTCTTATGGCCTTTTGTGGACGGTAAGTTCTGCAAGGTGTCGGTATTAGCCACCGATTAGAGCTCTCAGCTACAGCTTCTGTGGTTGTGTTGTTTGGCGCTTCTTTGCCTTTTCCCGAAGGTAGTTTTGCGAGGTGTTGTCTTAGTCACCGATGGCTCGCGGCTATAGCTTCTTGGTATGACCGTCTTGTTTGTTGTGGAATGGAATAGGGCTCGGTATAGCTTCTTAATATGTTTGTGTCGGCACTTCTTTGCCTTTCGCGGAAGCTTGTTCTGCAAGGTGTCATCTTAGGTATCGATTAGGGCTCACAGGTCACAGCCACAGCTGAGGTCTGCAAACTTGCTGACACTTGTTCTTCCGTTTGTGTTTAGTGATTATCATTTTTCTTTTTTGGTGTGTCGGGATTTATGGTATGGAATGGACTCCGGAGTTTAGTTCTTCACCTTATTGTATCGTTGCTCTTGTCTATTTGGTTTACATAGTCTTGTATTCATCATCCGAGACATTTTGTAGAAAATGAAACGTGCTCTCTGGTTATATCTGCTTTTTGTTTCGTGTTCATGCAATAAATGTTTTCTCTTTTTGTTAAGGAATAAAAATTTCTTGAAATTGCGATTAGTAGATTACTTTCTGGTAATTTTATTGTCAATAGTTGGTTAATGAAGAAACCAATTATGGAATCGGTAGGTTACCTATTACGGTCACTGATAAGATTTGGTATTTTGTAGGTGAATGGGTTGCTTGCTCTGTTGGTGCTAATTTTACACCGCATATCATCACTGTCAATTCTGGCGAGGTAAATTCCGGATACAAAGCCTGAAAATATGGTCTAGTGAATTATGCAAAATTTCAAACTTTACGTGGTTTGTAGAAAAAACAGCTCAAATTCTTGTGATATATAGTTTCTGATTGCTTTGATGACTGCCTTGAGTGTTTAAGCTGGCTTTTGCTAAAAATATTTTTTCGGTTGATATAGGATGTTACGATGAAGATCATATCCTTTTCTCAACAAGGGCCTCGAGCTATCTGTATTCTCTCGGCAAATGGTGTGATATCGAGTGTCACACTTCGTCAGCCTGATTCTTCTGGTGGCACATTGACTTACGAGGTAATTGTAAACACAGTCGTTTCTCTTACGTGAAACCTAATACTGTAAACATGTTTCAATAATTCACGTCTTTTACAATAACACAAATGATTGGTCGGTTTGTTGTGTTGGAGGATCATGAACTTATTAATTGTCAATTTCCCGGTCATTTTTAAACATACCGTAAGTTCATTGATAAAATACTTTCTGTACCGTTGAGGGAAAACCCGATTGTTAAGAATGTTGTTAACTGTTAGGAATTCAAACGCTAATATGTACTCATTTTCTTCTGAAACAAATAAATAGCCAAACGAAAAAAATACGAGGATAGTGTATTAACGATGAACCTAATAATCACAGTCGTGTATTATTGTGTATTATTGCACATTCTTTATCGTTGCTGTTCTTGTAGGGTCGGTTTGAGATACTGTCCTTATCGGGATCATTCATGCCAAGTGATAGCGGAGGAACAAGAAGCAGATCGGGTGGAATGAGCGTTTCTTTAGCAAGTCCCGATGGTCGAGTTGTTGGTGGAGGAGTTGCCGGTTTATTAGTAGCTGCTAGTCCCGTGCAGGTCTTTATCATTTCCCGATGATTTTCCACTAAAGTTCCTACCCGTATGATTCAAATTATAATTAGTTTCATGATTTCTCGATCAGGTTGTGGTAGGCAGTTTCTTGACCGGGAACCAGCACGAGCAAAAACCCAAGAAACAGAAACACGAGTCAATATCTACTATAGCAACTGCAGCTATACCTATTTCGACTGCGGAACCACGGGTGAATTTTTCAACATCTTCCTCTTTTCGAGGAGACAATTGGTCCTCGATCCCATCGGACTCGAGAAATAAGCCAACAGACATTAATGTATCTCTGCAGGGATCGTAGATCCGATTTACGACGTGAGGTTCCTCATGCTGACCAAACTCGTAATTTTGGGTCTCGCCCGTTTTCGTGTTCATTGTAAACTTTATTGACTTTGATTGTTGATTTGGTACTTGGTTTTGGCCTCTTTCTTTATGGGGCTATGTAGTTTGATTAATCGGGTTAGCGGATCAGTTAGGGTTTTGTGTTCGTGTCGTGTTCGTGTAGAATATTTCGAAGTAATGCATTTACAATTGTAGTTGCATTTCTTCGATTAATTGTGTGTGTTCTTTTTGTTCTTTCAAGCATTTTTCTTGAGATCTCTATCCAATGACATGTTTTATGTGTTATAAATGATAGCAAATCTTAGATATTGGTTTTTGTCTGTGTTTCAAACAAGGTAAAAAACTCGAAATAGTCCCATAACTTTTGTGTTTCGACTTGAACTTTTTTAAACTCAAAATAGTCCATGACTTTTCGTGTTTTAACAAAATTTCTTTTTTTTTGGACCAATTTAGTCCATGAACTATTTTTTAACCCAAAATAGTCTCTGAACTTTCAAATATAAACCCGTTTTGGTCCCTGAAATTTTGATAAAAAGTTCCAATAGCAAGGATCATTTTGAGTCAATATTTGGAAGTACAGAGACTTTTTTGGACCAAAAAAATGTTCAGGGATCAAATTGGATTGAAACATGAAAGTTCGAGAACTCTTTTAGATTTCAAAAAAGTTGAAAGACCAAATTAGGTCTTTTACCTTCAAACAACGGGAAGTTCAAGCACTTAAATGTAAAATTATCAATCGTTTGAGAGTATTATTGTCATTTGTAACAAAGTTTACATGTTACAAACGGAGGAACTTTCAAGCATTCAAAGGTAACATTATAGTTCGTTTTAGGGTATAATTGTCTTACTTTATTATTAGTTAACAAAGTTGGGAAAATTCTCTTACAAAACCATGTCAGACTAAAATGAGTATCAATTAACTGACGACTTGTACTAGAAGTATTCAAAATGGCCGAAACGTGTAATTCTAAAATGAGTATCAATTAACTGGCGACTTGTACTAGTAGCATTCAAAATGGCCAGAACGTGTAATTTTCGCTAACAAAAAACATCATTTTCTTCTTCCTTCGACTATGTCAAACGAGATGCTCTCGTTTTTTCAGCAAAACTCTACATTTTCTTGAGCAACGCAAGAGCAACCCTTTCGACATTTTACAACAAAAAAATCGATTTTTATAAGCAATTGTCACTACAAGTATGGAGATTAGAATCGATGACCTAGCAAAATATAGCTATGTAGAAGGCTTCATAAATGAGTGTAAATAATGTCAAAACAATCCCATCATAAGTAACAATTCTATGCAACATTTCCTAACTTCATTCTAAATTATACCAAGAAAAGTTATGGAACATTCAGAATTTTTTTGACATCTATCAGAGAACACGATGGATACACTAACCGAGACCTGATCCCGCTTTGCCAGATTTATCAAGTTCTTTAACGGAGGGTGGCCTGGCTATTTGATCGATAATCCCGTATTCAATAGCTTCTGGAGCAGTGAAGAATTTTGTATTACGAAACCTTAAGTCCTTCCTAACCTGCAAAGAAGCAAAGCAGTATGTTTTATTGCTCTCAGTCTCAGAGTTCATGTTCAGAAAAGAGATAATTGCCCAAAAATGCATTTTTTATATATAAATTAAAGCAACTGTCACATGCCTCACGAAAATCTACTAGACGACAACACAAAAATCACTCGAAATCAACCTAAGAATAACCCAAATCAAGGAATAGAACTTAAAATTATGAGTTGGTCTTTAATTTTTTTTATTTGTAGGACTTTAATTTGAAAATTTAAAGGTGAACTGAAGGGCAAAAATGTCATTTCAAAGATTCACAACTGTCCATAAAAATTGAAAAAGAACAAGTTCAAGAGCTAAAACATGTACTTTTGAACAGTTCGTGCCTGCAAAAAGATTTAACCCTAACCAAAATTTGCAAATTAGTTTGTTTAAGTAACATAAAAGAATGCTCCGATCAAATAGTAAAAACAATTGTCCAATCTAACCTTATCAATAGGCTGGCCTGTCATCTTAGACAACTCACTATAAAGGTATTCCGAGATTCTGAGAAGTTCTTTTGATTCATTAATAACATCGTCAGCCTGTCAAGAACGTTTCCCTTGTAAAGACCAGAACGGAGAGAAGAAAGAAAAAAAGTGATACTGAAATAACAGCATGCGGTCGTACCTGACCACGAGCATACGTAGCAGGAGACTTTAGAGCGACAGTCGCTAATGGCATTGCATGGCGTTTACCCTTAAATGTGAAAGGAAACAGCATGAATAAATATATTTGAATTTTGAAGCAAACCGAAATTTAGCATCAGGAAAGAAAAATGACAAGATCAACGGAACTCGGGGCAATAAATATTGGGGCAAAAACAGAAATGATAATCAACAAATGCACTATCGATCTAAGGAGACTAGTTATATGATCACAACATTTTAAAAAGCTATTTCTCAAACAATTTTGGGGTTAGCTGCACGAATACTTTAAAACTCATCGGGATCTTCTACTCATTTTATCCTCCATCATATCTAATGTTATCTCCCCGTTTCAATCGCATGTCATCGTGTCTTTTCGAACTACTTTTCATGTTAATTTAGGCCTACCCCTGGTCATTTAAGTTTCTCCTAACTAAATTTCCTCGCATTTCCTCACGGGGTCACTAATCTAGTAATCTTCCTATGTTGTAAAAGTTCATGCATACTTGGGCAGTTTTCTCTCATCTTATCTTCAATTGAAACTACTTGTTTACCCCAACTCTTGCCCAAATAGCTTAATTCCTAATATTGTACTTTCTAATTGGCCAAATGCTAATGAAAATTCATTTACCTTGTGTCCAGCAGCAAGAATAAAGCCCATCAGGTTAATGGCCTGGCCAATAAGGAAGGTCCCTATAGGACTCTTCAAGCTACGCAACGTGTCATAAATTGCCAAGGTCGGAGTTACCTACAAAACAGAGCAAACTCTCAACAATAGTATGAACGGGTAAAAGGATTTGATCGCAAGACTTTTTTTTCTACTGAAAACTGCAAAAAAGATTTGATTTACGATGAACTCACATCTCCACCAGCACAATTGATGTATATATATAGAGTTCTGTTATCTTCAACCGTATCTAGGTACAACATAGTGGCCAATATCTTGTTGCTTTGCTCTTCATCTACATGTTCACCAATGAAGATACAACGTTCTCGGTACTGCAACCCAACAATGCATAGAAATACAAGTAAATATCAAACACAATAATATGGAAAATCAGCATCAATAACACATGTATTGATGTGAATCTGTCTGAAAAAGAATATAAAAAAAGTCATATACAAAATTTGGCAAGATTCTAAAACCAAATCCGGAACTAACAGAATATATACAAACACAAAGCAAGTAAGTGTAATATGTAAAATTTAAAAATTAGACTATCCAATTATGCGCCAACTAGGTCACTCACTCTTTAACGTTTGAAAGAACTTACTAGGACATTCCACAAATCAACCCATTGCAACGTTCCTTCACCAGGAGTTTTATAGGGAATCATTGGCGTTCCTATAGGCATCATCTTATACTGTCCTCGTGTCGGCTTCAGGGAACATGTCCTGAAAACAGAAAAGTGTATCACGGACAATACCATATACAGCAAATGTAACAAGATTTTGCATCTCATGTAATGTCCCGAGCTCAATAACAACTTTTGGATGACAACAAATCACACTCCACTTAACAATGCCCTAACCCCAGTTGCCAAATAAATCCCTATTTTTCTAAGTTTTTACAACTAATATAAATTCAACAGTAATCAAAACACTAAAAAAAACATCTCCTCCCCCCCCCCCCCCCCCCCGAAAATCACTGTATTGCAATAGATGGAAAACACAGTTCCAATAACAACCCCAAGTCCAAAAACTCAAAAACAGTACAAAACACAAACTAATCTTGTTCATATATAAACTACAGTGGCTCCAAATAAAAACAACTTTTTTTCCCCTGAAAATCAATGAACTGCAATAGATGATAAACACTATCACAATTACAATAACAATCCAAATCCAAAAATTTACTTAAAACAGTTCAAAATTAGTTCAATATCAAGCTACAGTTTTCACTTAAACCCAAATCAAAAACATCTTCTCTCTTTGATTTACTTACTGAAAATCACTGCATTGCAATACATGGCAAACACAATTCTAACAACAAGCCCAAGTCCAAAAATTTACTAAAAAACAGTCCAAAAATACAAACAAAATTAGTTCAATTCCAAGCTACAGAGTCTCCAATCAAACCCAAATCCAACAATAAAATCAATAAAATTACCCGCGTTGGATGCTCAAGTGGACTTTCTTGAAGAAATCGACATTAGTGTTAGGTTTAGCAGTTCCAAACGGAGCTACAAATAATAAATTAAAAATTAGGGCATCCAAATTTCACACAGCGAACAAGGAGAAAGTAAAAAAAAAAAAAAAATCAGCAAAAAATGTTTAACAAAAATGAACATACTTGCTGAATGAAGCTTCAATCCAGAGTAAGTCATCGATTTGCAGCTGCGAACACACAAACCAAATCAATTCCTATTTCGATCTCACAGAACCAAAAAAATTATATAAAAAAAATGTGATTTTTGAATGTCAAAAATCACAGAAATTGGGACCTGAGAGATTGCTGAGGAGGCGCTGAAGCAACGGTCGGGTAGAAAGAAGCCGCCATTTTCGATTCTTCGAAGCTTCGAAGAAGATTTGGTTATGGAGGCTTTGCTTCACAGACGGGAAGGTTTAGAGATGAATTGGGATAAAATGATCCGGTGCAGACAAGTCTATGCTAATGTTTTAGAATGATGATTTTTAACCGTTGATTGGATCAGATCCTATACTGATTGAGCGATCTGAAGATGATGAGAGGACAATTACTCAGAACTGCACCAGGTGCTGTTAGTCATGGCTGCAGGAGATGTTACTATTGTGGGCCTTTTGTGTGCATTCAGAGCTTTGGGCCAATATTTTGGGTCGGGTCGTTCAAATATTCGGAGTCCGACCCTCATCACTCAAACGGACCCAGTCCACAATCCTACGGGTTCAGGTTTTTATAAAATAGATCCGGAAGGTCAAACTGCCGAAACTCGCACGTTTTACACATAAAACACCAAATCCTATCCAAAACTAGCAACATACACCTCTTCCAAATCGGGCTTTTGTTAGGCCTTTTCAACACAAACCCGGAAAAAACATAACCGCCAAATCATAGGTCGGGTTAGGATTACTGGACTAGGTCTTTTTAACACAAACTTGGAAAGGAAACACTCGAACCCAACCCAAATTCTGATTTGGTTTAAAATGTGTTTTTATTCAGGACTAACAAGATTTAGCTTCCTAAGGACTTGAACTAGAGTAGAGGTGGCTATTCGAGTTTCGGGTCTCAACTCGACCTAAAAGGGGTGCAGGTTTGCTGGTTAGTTTGGGTTTCGCGTGTAAATTTTACAGATTCATGAGGTTTTATCCAACCCGTACTCTCACCATGGCAAATATGAGCGAACCGAACCAAAATTTGGTCAAGTAAATTTTGTGTGATCTGATCTGTAGAAATGTGGATCGAGTTTTAGTTGCCCGCAGCCCGCAGGTTCGGGTCCAAATTGACAGTGCAACATGTATTTAGTAAAATCAACTGAGAAACCATGCAGCTCATAGTGCAAAGAACAACAGAAAATCTCATAAGAGTGCACAAGTCATTTTGAAGTGCATATTTAACTTTACAACTAGAATAGAATCCCTAGTTTTTTGAATCAAGCAGGCTTCTCGTAGGAATTCTTGTCCCGAAATTCGGATATAGCAGTCTGAATCATTCCAGCCGCGTGAGGTTGAACGAACATGTGAGTACTGTCCAAGACGTGTATGATGAACTTCTGCGAAGAAGGCAGCGCGTTATTCGTGTGGATGATGAATTGTGCCATCGGTATATCACTGCGAAAGAAACGATCGAATACATAAGCATCATAGCAACAGAGAGTGAAGAAAGACATGAGAGCTGGCAAATGGGCCAACAGGTCAGGCCAAAAAAACGCCAGTATGTTCATCGGGACACTTTTCCGGTACAAAGCCGATATTGTCGGGTCGGGTCAATGATGATCCATGGCTCATTTTACAAACAAAATAGACTGCAAGCTGGAATTGAGCCAAGCGTGCTCGGACTCCGCCTAACTAGGGCGAGCGAATCAGACCACTTTTGCTGGCTTGGCCAGGTATTATCGGATCGGATTGGTGACAGCCCACAAGCTGTTATAAGTTATAACTCTTGACTTAAGAGAAGACATAGCATTAGATATGAATCATATGACGAAGCGAGGAAGAAAAAACGAGCAGAGGTTCGCAATGAGTTTTGCTAAAAGATTCAATGATTCACATAGATAACCCTAAGACTTTTTGGGAAATAGGTTTGGTTTATGTTGTTATAGACATCCCTAATAAACCAAAATGGTAATTATTTCAAGTTTGGAGTAAAGTTTAGCGGTCAACCTCTATCCAAGCCACCATTACTATACCATATTTCAAGTGTTGCATTGTCAATTTCAAACAAGAGGGTCCTAGAAAAGACCTAATTTTCCCTGTAGAACAAAGATCAAACCAGCTGGTAACTGAACAAAATAGTCTTAAACACATTACCATGTGACGAACAGTCCTTTAATGGCATTGACCATCGTTACCCGGAAACTTATGCTCGAAACTGCAACAAAAACAAATATTGATAAATCAGAGCAGCTCATGCGAATTATATCAAATACTCCTCAGTCCTCACACAGCACACAATATTTCTTGAACTAATAGCATCACATAACAAAACTATGCAACTTCAAATTAGGGTATATGGAATGCAATTGTGGAATCTAACTACCGAAAAGGGTCATTTCTCAGATTTTCTTTAGCAATCAAAGATTGCTCGAGTTTTTTTTTTCTCTCTCTTTTTTTATCAGCTAAGGGATGATTTTTCCAAGTGCTTCCTGAGAGGGAAAGCACAGAAAAAGAGTACACCGAATAAACAAGTCAACACAATAGGACACCCAACAACCCAATACACCCATAGAACCACACATAGGACACTGTAAACTGAACAACCGAATAAACAACCATAACAACAACAAAAGCAATTCCCCAAACAATGTTGGGATTGGCTACATGAATCCATTATCATCCGAATCCAGAGTCCAGTTGTGGAGTTGCCAAGACGCTAAGATGAGATTCAATGAAGCTATTCAGCCCCTAAAACTCCAAAGTTCCATTTTTTTCCTTACAAATCACTGAATCAAAACATACTATAGTCAGTACCACCTGAGCCTCTAGAAGACTAACCACGGGACACACTAGCTGATAGCTTACTTAAAGAATCAACCCAAACATGCAAACATGCAAACTCACCTAACTAAAGCATATTATCTGGCGTGCCCTAACTCCGAAGTTCCAATTTTTCCTTACAAATCACCTAACTAAAGCATATTATCCAATACCACCAAAGGCAGCCTCTAGAAGACTAAGAACACTTAATCCGTCACCCAAGCTATGGTGTGTATCTTCTAAACAATAAACAGGACACACTTGCTAACAGCCTATTTGAAGAATCAACTCAAACAGGCAAATTCATCTGCATCTTATGTAATGAAATCACGTAAAATACTCTAGACCCAAAATTGGTAGCTCTCTCTCCGGAGTGCCACAACTCCAAAGTTCAAAATTTTCCATACAACTCACCAAACCAAAGCATACTATTCAATAGCAACTAAGCCTCTGGAAGACTAATCACACTTGACATAAAAATATATCATTTGAACCATTGTGTGAATCTTCTAAACAATGACTAGGCCACACACACTAGCTTATTTCAAGAATCAAGCTCAAACAGGCAAATCCATCGGCATCTTATGTACTGAAATCAAGCAAAATACTCTAGACCCAAAATTGGCAGCTCTCTCTCTCTCTCTCTCTCTCTCTCTCTCTCTCTGGTGTGCCATAAGTCCAAAGTTAAAAATTTTCCTTACAAATCAATGAGCAGGACACACTAGCTAGAGCCAAAATTGGCTAAAATAGCTAATTCACTCACTAGTATTAAAGCTGTTAATTGTAAGGTTAACCAAAAAGGCTCTCGTTAGAGAAAATGCATCTTGTGAGGAAATAGGCATTAACTAGAAGAAGATGAAAGACCGTGACCCCGAAGGAAAAAGGAACATCTTAAGTTAATTTAAATGGAGAATCGTACATAAGAATTTAATAAGAGAGAAGTCATAAAATTTATTTTAATTAGTTACCTAGGCTATTTTGAACAGGGTATACCCTATAAATTGTTACGATACCCCCTACAAAACATGCTACTCAAAAGCCCTATTTTAATTAAATAAAAAAAACTTACTCTTTTAGCTTCTACCATCCTATGCTGGTTTTCTTATAAGTTGCTTATGTAAACCTTAAAAACTAGTTCAGTCCTCGACTAAAGGAGATTCGGGAACGGGGCTGTCTGAGTGTCCCTTCACACTCTACCTGTATTCGACTAGGTATCTCTGTAATTTACACAAGGATCCGCTTGAAAAGATTATTTTAAAATATTTATGAAAGCTGATACCTTTCTCCAATGCATACGATTTGAACCCTTTTGCAGAATCTCGTTAATCTTTTACAGACACAGCTTTCTTTGCAAGGATTTTAGATTTCCCCTACCTGTCATAATATAATTTAAGAGTTATCGGCTTTTCATGAGGAATGAAGATGAACCCAGATTCAGTTCTTAGATTTCTCAACAATTTCAAATGAAAATTCAGGAAATATATACAGGAGATCAGAGAGAATTACATTTGATTTATATGGGGGTTAGGGTTAAGGAATTGATAAAAGAGAAACAGACGATGAAGACTCACCGGAGATTGTCGGCTCCGGCGAACGAGATCGGCGACAAACCCACTTTCCGGTTGAAGAAAAGAGTCGTCAGACTCTCAGTCTCTCGGAGCCTTCACTGAACTTCTGGTATTTTGCTCTGAACGAAACTGGTTGTGTGTGTAGAAATTTTTTCTTTTTACTTCATAATATAGTAAATATAGTATTGAAACAAATAATATAAAAAAATTGGAAGAAAAAAAAAACAAGTAATTTTTAATTTTGATGCATTATTATTTATTATTATTATTATTATTATGGAGAGAAAAAAATCATAATTGATATAAACTGAGATTAATTTATTTGTCTAGCTATGCACAACTTAAAACCCACAACCAGGCTTGGGTGCAAGTGCGAGGACTCGTGTTCGAGACTTCCTCATGGGCGTGATATGGGGTATGGTTATAGTAAAGATGTGAGTTATATGTATGAGTGTAAGGTTATATTGTACTGTATTATAAAAAAAAAAAACCACAACCGGCCAAAACTCTTTTCTCGGTCGGTTTCAGGTTAGACATCTTTCGATTCAATTTTAGTAGAGCCCGACTTGTATCCTACTTGTAGTTGGCAATTTGAACCCAAACTCGAAAACATTTGAAAATTGGAAGTGCAATAACTGATATACTCTATACAAAACAAGAAAAATAGCAAATTCCACTGTTGTGATCACTACAAGCCAATCTCTGTATCCAAAAACAACTATAACAATTCACAGTTCCATTGGTTTAAGTGTTTACTTTCTGAACCTACAACTCAAAATGCAAGTATAGAAGCTATGGACATTGTTGCCAAACAAAATGATTACAAGGCTTTTTTTTTTTTTTTTTTGAAGAAACCTACAATAAGATCCCGAACAGATCCCATATCAACAAGCACTCAAGTGGCAATAAAAAGCGTCACATGGAGATCCAATCAGTCGTGATCCTCCAGCGCAACCAGAATCATCCTACAACAGCGCACGAAAGAATAAGAACAAACTCATTTCATTTGGGTTTCAAAAAGCGAAACAACAATTTCATGTGGATGTACCAAAATACGGAGAGGAAGAGGAGGAAAATAAGATAGCCGAGTTTGAAAAGACGTCGTTTCTTTTCCCCATTGAGCAAGTTGAATATCTCGGTTACATCTACCAGGTGCTGTCTTCGGGTATACCTGATCACGAGGAAGGAAGTTGAAATGAGCTCCGTGCTTTAGAAAATACAAAAGTCTATGAGATGAGTAGACCGAGTTCACAAGTTTGAAAACTAAATACATAAGCAGCATCATGACACCGAATCTAGAGCTGGCAATATCAGTCACAATTTGTGACCTAACACGATTACAAACACGACACACAAAATTACATTAACGTGTCACAACACGCAGAACACACATGTGTAGGGTTACAAATGTACAACAAATCAATTAAAATTTGAGTTTGAATCAAGTATTATCGCTTATATGGTTGTATCGTCTCGAGTCATGTTGTGCTAAACGTGTTGGGTCGTGTCGTGCTCGTGCCAGTTCAACCCATTCACTTAAACGTGTTGACGTGTCATGTTACACATTCATAAACGTGTTGTGTTAGTGTTGGCCCATATAACAAATAGTCAACCTTTATCACGACACACACGGACGACAAGTAGATGTGCATATAAATTGATGCATGAAATGAGCTCTTTCCCAACATTAAACTGATAATCAGGAGATAGGAATATGTTGGTTCGGACGAGACGACAATGAATTGAAACATATCATTTGTGATATTATAGAGCAACCTACGAAACCGATAGAGAAGACTTACAGATTCACATTGTAATACAGGTAAGGAACGCAGATAAGCGACATAAACCAATGCCCGGTCAAAAGATAGAAGCAGCACAACACTCCTTGTGTGATAAACTCCGGCAAAACTACTCTGTTGATTCGTGATGCAGAGTCGTACGGGTTGATATAATCGAATTCTAGATCTGCTAAGCACATGAGCTGCAACCAATATTTTCACCGTCAAACTCAAATTCGATAGTGAAAAACAGTAAACCACATGCTCATCCATGCAATTCGAAACCGATTTCTATGTTTGATCACAAATTTGTAGAATAAACTCTAGATCCTATTTAGCATTCACATAATTATCACTGTCCCTTGTACGATATGATTCAAAGTCAAAAAAATCAGAGACAATAATGTAGCCAATCGGTGTTGCAAGTACAACAATGTCTAAGATCAGAACTCAAGCATAATAAATACATCCCACTAATATCAAATCAAAGGTTTCATCGGGTAAAAGTGTTAAGTAACGTTTGAAGTTACGAGTCTGAAGGAAATCAATCTTCCACAAGTGAAATCTACGGCCAAGCCAATCTAAGCAAGAATTGAAAAACCCCACCCAACAAGGTTACAAATAAGCAGTGAAAACAATAAGAGGCAAGTACAACACTGAACCTAGCAACTTGGACCCGAACCCGCGGGCACCGGAAATCCGATTGATATGTCAAACAGGTAGCCAGGGAAGAATTGTGAGCCGGGCTGGACAAACCCACACGTTATACAAAACCCGCAACCAACATGAACACCACCCCTCTTACAAATAGGATTCGGGTTAGGCATTTTCAACACGAATCCGATCCAAAACCCAAATTGTCAAGCTCTATGATGTCATGTCATCACCAGAGGCAATGTGGAGAGCATGTAAAGCTTTGAAGTTGTTAGAAAACTATTAAGCTGAAGATGAATCAAGCCTCTACTGAACTCTTATTAGATACTCTTAACACTTGTGAATAGCCAAATTCAATGAAAATTTGCTTCAAAGATACCAATTTCACTCCAAATTCAACACAAACAAAGGCATAACAAACATATAATCAAAAATACCCAAATCCCTAATTAGGGTTTTGAGTGTGATTGTGCAATTTCCAACATCAAACCCAAAATTCACCACATTTCTGCACAAAATTCCAAACACAGAAAGCCTAAACTGAATTAAAAATCTAAACTTTAAACGGTGCAGGAACAGGAATTGATTTTGACCGTCAGGGTTTTGAGATTGACCTGGAATACGACGATAACGAGAAGAGCTATGATGACGAAGAAGGAGACGAGCCACACAAAAAGATCACCCATGCTCGTCCTCACTCTCTCTCTTCGAAGTGCGCAAGATAGCGGAGAAAGAGAGGAAATGAGGGTAGATGCGCCGGGAGCGTAATGCGCCGGTGAGCTCTGTAGCTTTCACTAGACTCTAGATCGGAGCTCCTAGCTCAGAGCTCAGGCGGTCAATGCGGTCAAGGAGCTCCTCTGTTTTTTTTTAATGAAGCAGTGTCCAAATAATCAACGTCGCCGAACAAGAAAGGATTAAAAGCAATTTTGGTACCCAAACTTTGGGGTGAATTCACGTTTAGTACCCAATTTTTTATTGTACCAGAGTTAGTACCTACACTTCTATTTTGTACCCAATTGAGTGCCTACCGTTAACTTTGCCGTTAACTTGATGACGTGACAGTTAACTTTTTTCCGGCGATCAGAAAATTCAAGAGAGGCACTCAATTGGGTACAAAATAGAAGCGTAGGTACTAACTCTGGTACAATAAAAGATTGGGTACTAAACGTGAATTCACCTCAAAGTTTGGGTTCCAAAATTGCTTTTAATCCAACAAGAAAATAAATAAAATATTTTTTTTTTTAATTTCTCTTCAAGATAAAAATCACTTTAGTGGATAATCCTTGCAATATATATGTATGTAGACTGACATGCGCATTCTCAGTCATATAATTCTTCTTTCTCTCTTCAAAACTTGCAAGAGTCCCACCTCATCTACTTTCAATACAAAGATATGTGTGGTTGTGATTGCGCCACTTCAGCTTACATGCAATATATATGTATGTAGGTACATGCAACAATCATTTGCGATTGTAAATTGTAATTAATATTATTTTTATTATTTATTCAAGTCATCTTCCCTATATCGAATAACATTGTTGTCTTTTTGGCTAAACTCGAGATCTTATAAATAAAAGTCAAGTGCTTGCTCACCTTCAATGATTCGATAAATTTTATTATACATGTTTTAATAAATTTGTAGTAGAAAATTGAATTATTTTAATCAGTCAGACATGTAACTCATTTTATACCAAATACTATCTCCATCCAAGATGTCTTTTTGTTATTGCGTTTTGTACAAAAGCGTGCAAGTCACGTAGATAAAATAAAAAATATATTTTATTTCGAGACATAATGAATACACTAATATAGATTTTATTTATTTTCATCAACAATATAGACAAACTATTCACACCACCAACTACTAATGAACCCATGGTGAAGATCAAGGCGAATTTTGACACACGACCTCAAATCTCGAAGTCAACACTTAAACAACTGTTTTAGTGTACAAAATTAATATAAGATGTACGCTTTTAAGATCTAAACTAAACAAACACTAATCTAAAGACACTCTTACAAAAACAAAAACAAAAACAAAAACAAAAATCAACAAATATCAAAAACCTAAATAAATTTGTACATGTTATCACAACAAGAAATCCATTAATTTTGTCAAGGGAAATGTTGATTGGCTTGTCTTCTTTGCTTCTTCAGAGCATGAAGAAGAGTTGAGAGGTGTGGAGCACAAAAAGAAGTTCCTTGACCCCAAATTCATCAACTTTTCCTCGGGTCTCAAACCTACAAAACGAAAATTCAAATTAATTTTCTCGATAACCAAACAAGTAGTTAGTCTAGCGCACGGTAAACACTCAAATGGGACATGCATGTTTAGTCGATGTGCATGATTTTGGTTCGACCAAAAGGGTAGACCAAGTCGACTGGTAAAAAATTATTTCAACCAAATTTAATTTAAAGCATAGAGTTCGAGGTGCAAGTTATGATTTATTTACTCTATACAAAATCACATAACACGTGACTTGTGAGTGAATTTAAAATTTTGAACGGAACTTATTTTGAATTCGCAGAAAAACAGGGGCCGAAACGCAAATTCCAAAACTTACTTTCCAGACTGAACTGCGAGTAGTGAAGTCGAAACCGTCCGGGATCGTCGGCGATCAGCAGCGGCCGCCTCTTCTCTCTGGCGTAGATCTCCACCGCCGCCTTGATCAGATCTCCGACGGTGTTTTCCGGCGAAGTCACCACGTGGACAGGTCCCAAACTCCTCTCTATCGTCACGTTCAGCAACAGCTTCGTGAGTCTCAGAGAACCTCCGCCGTGCGGCGGCGGCGACGAGAGCTGGTTCTGCGGAACCGCGATGAGACCGCCGCGGCGGCGCACGATGTCGGCGCGTTTCTCCGGCTGAGCTCCGGCGCCGTTGGGGAGGCGACGGCGATGATTTGAAGGAGGAGACATTGCGAGAGAAATTAGGGTTTTAGGGTTATGATTTGGATTTTTTTGGGTTTGTTTGTGGAAATGGAAATGTCTGATGGAGATATAAATATTGAGAGAGCGCGAAGTTTCCAGGAAAGTGACGAGCGGTTCATGAAACTTGTCGTTATATTTCATTTTTTGTTGGCAAATGGCAATTCAGATTCCAATTTGGGTTTTTCTCGACTCGGATTGACATAGAATTAATGTGAAATCGACCCGAAAGATTCTTAGATTCGTTTGAGTCGTGGGCCACGTGTTAAGTATGGAGTACAAAAGTTGGTCGAATTTATTTATCCACTCGAATCTATTAAAATATGAGTTGGATTTTGATTATCCGCAAATTAGAGTCCAGTTTGTTAGTCGTTGTCACCAGCACACTCAATTCATTTTATGACAATCTGGACTTGAACTGCTGACACTCAAAACATAACCAAATTTTTATGGCTACAAAAAATTTGATTTCCCGAATAAATTCGTCTTTGAAAGTTGTTTCATGGTATGTACTGAATTTAGTATCGAGTTACGGATTTTCTTTGAAGGTTTCACTTGCACGGTCTTTTTAACGCTCTCCATGATGTGTACGTTGGATAAGAGAGATTCACGATTTGGAGGGAGGTGGGACTTTGGGAAGTAGTAGTGATGTTGTCTACGATAGAGAAACGAAATGGTGGAGTGTGCAAAACATGTCTCCAAGATACAAACAATGGAAAAGCACAAAATGGAGAATGGTTGGGAAGAGGCAAAGGCTATACATTGGAGTTGGAGCTATCATTTTGATTTTGAAGTTTGGAGTTTTCTATTATAAATATTATTCAATTTGAATCCTATTGAATTTTGGGTTTTCCAACCCATTGGATCAAGAATAATTGATCATTTGTTTAATTTTGTATAGAAGTAACTTTTTCATATATGTGATAAGGATATATTTGAATCTTAGTAACAGACCAGAAAACCACGCACGAATCCTCGCATTTTGATATGTAAACCCGCAACTTAAACCTCTTGTAGTTGTAGATCGAAATCGTATTATACATCTTCGACCTAAACCCAACCCAAGTCCAAGTGAAGTCTATGAATGTGAGGCCTCAACAAGTTTAGAAGATGACTGTTAGGTGGTGCCAATTTCTTTTACTTCAACATTAATACCAATAGATTCTTTGATTGACTTTAGGTTCCTTGTGAAAATGGCCTAATTTTTCATAACTCAAAAGTTCCACTAGCACTAGCTTCCTTGCTTGGAAAGCAAAACCAAACCCACAATTTTGGAACATTTTGTTGACCAAATAAATGAAAAGCCATCACTTCCAAAACTCTATGCATTGCATATACCAAATTCACCTGTAGGGGCATTTTTGTCTTTTCAATAATAAAAAGTTAAAACACTTTTACGAACGGTGCAACCTACTAAAGTTCAACACAACTCTGTGCAACACGTGCAAAATTCAATGTAACTTTGTGTAATGTAACCAAATTTCATGTAAAATACGAGAAGTCGTGCATAAGTCAAGCAAATAAGATATTTCAATTGATATATACTACCAGTTCCAGCAATGGTAATGTATGTTTCGTAACATTTACATAATTTGCAGCATCAGAATTCAGAGTCAACAAATATATTTACGCTATGTGATTTTTGGTAAAAGTAACTAAATAAAAACAAGTGTTACTCTTACCGATGGTGTGATTCTGTCTCGAAACTCATATCTTCATCTCATGCACACCAACACCTTCCAGAGCTGGCGTGTTCTTCGCATAATTTTACTGATCTTCCGAGCAATGAATTGTGGAAGCAAGAAAACGGGAGGTGGAGGTGGTGGAGGAGAGGCTTCTCGTGAAGTTGTAGGAACGATTTCTGAAGCGGATGAAGCTGTTGCTCCATTACTACTGCTACTCCTTCGGAGGTAGAAGCTTCTGCTTCTGACATCCCCCATTAATTCCGATTTCTCCAAACCTATTATATCCAAAACAAGAACGAAAAAATAATAATGTTTACAATGTTAAACTTAAACCTTCCATTTGTCATGTACATGAATATATCAAAACTATCAAATATAATGTGAATATCTGATCATCGTAATAAGGAAAATCTGTCAAAATAGAGCTTCTACTATCAGGACCCGACAATTTGATCTCTAAGCTAGTTTTATGCCAAAGCAGTCCCCTGACTATTGAAAACTGACCAAAATAGTCTTTGACGTTAACTACCGTTAGTTTTTCTGTCCAATATGCTGACGTGGCATTAAGAAATATAGATTGAAACAAATAACTATCCTATTTTAACGTTGGGGACCATTTTGTCGGTTTTCAATAGTTGGGAGAGCATTTTAATACAAAATTAGTTTAGGGACCAAACTGGGCAGATCTAATAGTTCAAGGACCATTTTGGTAGTAATTAGTACTATAATAGATGTTAGATACCTCAGTCAGATGCAATGAACATGTGTGAAACTCAAACAGAAGAAAACAAAAGATTGGTTGGAATCAATTTTGAACCTGAACTAGTTTACATAATTGGATATAGGATTGACGGTACTTAAATAGGTTAACAAATAAGAAAGCTTTTAGATGAGATCTAAAGAAGATAAAATAATAAAAATAGCATCAAGTATCATGAGAGACAGTAGAGCCAAAAACAGTAGGAATAAGAGTACACACAACAATATATGTTGGAGGTCCAAAAGGCAATTAACACATCACCAAATTGGTCAAAATTTCCGACCACTATTTTCTTGGCCGGTGCAAAAATAATATACTATCACGGAAGAAACATACTAGCTAAGCTCATGAGTCAGTAGCAATTATTTTTCCTCGTCTTTTTCTTTAACCCATTTGGCATAGCTTGGCTTGGAGATAGAGTGGAAAATATCAAGTAGAAAATGGAAACTTAAAAGCATTGCTTACTTTGAAGGCTGAAATAGGAGTGATGCAATTCAAATGTTGATGCAGCACTCTTGTCCAGCTTAGGGGTCCTTCCTTCATCACTATACTTGTCTACAACGAGCTTTATCGTGTCCTCCACACTCGATCCCAATTTAACCATGGCCCGGATTGGCCCGGGGCTTCCTTCAACTATCACGTTAACCACCACTTTGGCATCCTTATTGTATCCCTGCACTCAAAAACTACCCATAATTTAGACCCTACTCATCTCATGATCCTAGCTACAATCCTTTTGTGAGCCTTGCCGCAACAGTAAAAGTCGGGTCACAAGTTCGAGTCGGGGAAACAATCTCTCCGCAAAAGCCTTGGAAAGAGTGCATACATTAATGACTCTCCCCATACCCCACAATGGCGGGAGCCTTATGTACTGGATCGCCCTCTTTTACCCTTGGATTCTCTCCAACCCACGTGCACCAATGTTAGGGTTAAAATTTTCATTTCTATCCATATAAATGGGATATCTTATGGTGCTCCTGTTTATAAAACTAATGTTCACAAATGTTAAATCAATGGTTCAAACTTCAAACTAGTCGACTTTTTAGGGATAGATGTACGACAAGCTAGCAATAAGTTTATGGAAACTCGATTAATGGGTCAGCTACAAATTACTCCTCGGCTATGATGTACCAAAACAAATAATTAAATTATTTGATTTGCAGAACATTTACACCCCATATGTTCCAATTCCGTCTATAAATCATCAATTTTAGTAGAGAAATTATGTGTTGTGTAAGTGACATTTTCTTTTTCTCAAATTCCCAAAATACCCTTACAATCTCAAAAAATCCTTGTCATGACCCCCATTTCACTCTTCCATCTTTCCAATTTCTCTCCAAAATTCTAAATTTAGTCTAGATATTTATGACATCATAGAATGTTGTGTTCAAAGCACACGACGAAAGAGTATTAATCTATCCATTACAACTCGTGATTTACATACCGAGTGGAAACATATGAAGTGTAATTGAAATCGAAAAGTGACATGTGTTTTGGACATCATAGCTAGCTAGTAATACACAAGAATCACATTTTTAATTATTCAGTTTTGTTAGATTCGTTTCGACTCATGGATCATAGCTAAAAATGTGAATCAAAACAAGCCAAACCATTCAAATAATTCAATGTTTACTGAGTTCTATGCTTCAATCTTGTTCATAATTCACCAAACAACAAATTCCACCAAAAAATCAACAAAAAATCCAAATTCAATCCCAAAAAAAAAAAAAAAAACTCTAAAACACAATCACACTGATCAAAAAGCACAAGATTGTTCCTAACCTGAGCCTCAAGCGTCTGAGGAGAGCCAGGCACCACCAGCGACGGAGACGAAGCAAAAATGTCGAAACAAGTCGGAGGCCGGTACAGCACGCCGTCTTCCGGAGTCAAGCTCCGATGATCAGCGTCATCGTCGGCGCTCCAAAGCGCCGGCTCCGAGGAGCATCTCTTGAGAGTCTTAGAACTTCTAGCGATCACCTTGGAGTTGGATTTTTGGTCCTTAAAGGATCGGCGAAGCGGAGGTTGGTCCCTGGGCGAGGAAGACGGATTTGGAGGCTTTGTTCGCCTGCCGGCGACCGGAAATCTTCGCCGGCGAGTCTTCTCTGACATATAAGTTTGTGAAGTGGTTGTGATTGTAGTTCAGGAGAGTGAAAACGACTCGGAGATCGAGAAAAATGGTGGTTATGGGTTTGGGTTGTTGGGATGTTCACAAGGTGTTCGATGAAATGTGCGTGAGAGAATGGAACAGAGAGAAAGGTAGTTGATGCTGGTGGTTGCGTTGCTTCTCAACGAGGGATGTTTCTCAGAACTTTCGTGCCTCCCAATAACATTGAAACGCTTGTCGTTTTGTATATTAACAAATGTTTTATTACATAATTGGAATTTTATTTATTGATTTGTTTAATGATGTCGATGATACATAAATATTTCGGGTCCCATGTAATATGGTCACGTCAACACACAAATGGGATTCACGAGCATAACATACTAGTGTTGCACATTAGTTTTCGACTAACAAGCATTCTCTTTTGCTGCGTACCGATCAATATAATTGAAACTTTTGTGTACCTTTGTTGAGACAAAGGTTTGATATCTAGATCAATCTAATTGAAGACATGTGTAGTTTTTGTGCTTGGTTCTGATATGACGGAGAGACGTGATCGTTGCCTACAGGGTTGTAGGTTAGCATTTTTGCGATGTGCAAACTACACATGGCGTGTAAACTGGTGAAGAATAAGTTTTCTTACAGGTGTATAAATTGAACAGGGAAAAATTTAGCTCTTTTTTTTGTCAATTCAAGTTTAGTACATAGTTGCGACTTTCGAGAGTTGTTTATGAGAAGTGAAGAACATGGAAAACAAAATAATAAAAACTAGAATAAGTGAATAATATGTCTCGTCGCTGAGAGTTACAAATCGAAATCAGCGAGAACTGTCATCGAGAAACTCGGTCTAATATTGCTTGACTCCAAATTTGAATAGTCATACTTACATGCGGCGAGTATGATAATCTATTAAGTTTGTAATTAGCTTTTACTCAGACAATTTGGCCCTTAATATCAGATACTTAATTTTAAAGTTAAAGACTATTGTTTTGATTGTGTTTTAACTGATACATGATTATTCTTAGGCATATTCTTTTTATTAATTGGAAATAGAAGTCAATACAAAACTAAATAGTTTATGGTATTACCACTACTTCACTTGGTGTTGCCCCTTGGATGACACAAAATGGTGGATAATTGTTTTTTTTTTTAAGTAATGGTGGATAATTGTTTGATATATAATATTATATATTCACATTTATGTTTTTTTTTTTTTGAAAACTATTCACATTTATGTTAAAATATTATAATTAAATATTTATATTTAAATCACATCAAATATTATTTAAATAGTAGACCAAATCAGACACAAGTAACACAACTGTATATGCAAATTTTCTATATATGGATCCAAGTACATTTATGTTTAGTTTGGTTTGATTCACAGTTTATTTATAAATAAAATAAAAACTACACATTTATTATGCATCCGAGATACATAACTTGTCGAACAATTTATACCCTCACATATGATAGAAATCCCAACAGCGACAGCGTAGCAAGTTTACGAGTTGTGTACCCTAATGAAAGTAGAGCTTACAATGAAACATTAAAATTCAAACAACTAAATTAAATGACGAAAACTTGAGCATCATTGGGTTGAAAAACTAATAACACTGAAGAATTGATTACTTGTCAACATTTTGTGAAGTCGAAAACGATTAGTCTATTTTGACTACCGTTGTAAAGTCTTAAGCTCGACCTTCCATGAGGACAATAAAATAATTGATGGCCTCTCCGGTTCCCACTTTTCGTGGTCCCTTGGATGATAGAAAATGATTAATAATAAATTGATATATTTTATAGTATATAGTCGGTGTTTTGTTTAGTTATATATTTCAAATCTATAGCCAAGCAAAATTAGTATAATATATTGGACACATAACCATTATTATTTTATTTATTTTTGAGACATTCTTGAGTCTATTTTTAAAATAAAAAAATATTATGTGGAGACAAACCATCTATATTGTTTAATTTAATATATATATATTCAAGTCAAAAAAAAAGTTAATATATATATAGAATAAGGAATCTAAGCCAACTAAATTTTGGCTTATGGTAAGCCAAACCAATGAGGTAATGACACCTCATTAATTTTCATTCTTACCTACCCAAGTGAATTGGTGGAAGCGGAGCGATCCGCCCGGATTCAAGATTTTTGATGAGGTGTCA